>JAXLNO010003610.1:0-63663 GCA_038087875.1 Malacoraja senta
CCGCCACCACAGCCCTCTGACTTCTACGAGCAAACTATTGTTGAATACTCACTTAACATCCTGTAGAGGCACCATAGACTGATAATTAACAGGCCGTAAGCGCAGGTTAGTGCTGGCCTCATCAGTGACTCATTGCCTAACTCAGCATTTACGCCATGTGCAAACCACATGAGCTTGCTGTAGATATGTAGCCAACAGTATACAAGGAGTGGCTGGCAAACAGGAAGCAAAGAGTAGGAGTAAACGGGTCCTTTTCACAATGGCAGGCAGTGACTAGTGGGGTACCGCAAGGCTCAGTGCTGGGACCCCAGCTATTTACAATATATATATTAATGATCTGGATGAGGGAATTGAAGGCAACATCTCCAAATTTGCGGATGACACTAAGCTGGGGGGCAGTGTTAGCTGTGAGGAGGATGCGAGGAGACTGCAAGGTGACTTGGATAGGCTGGGTGAGTGGGCAAATGTTTGGCAGATGCAGTATAATGTGGATAAATGTGAGGTTATCCACTTTGGTGGCAAAAACAGGAAAGCAGACTATTATCTAAATGGTGGCCGATTAGGAAATGGGGAGATGCAGCGAGACCTGGGTGTCATGGTACACCAGTCATTGAAAGTAGGCATGCAGGTGCAGCAGGCAGTGAAGAAAGCGAATGGTATGTTAGCTTTCATAGCAAAAGGATTTGAGTATAGGAGCAGGGAGGTTCTACTGCAGTTGTACAGGGTCTTGGTGAGACCACACCTGGAGTATTGCATACAGTTTTGGTCTCCAAATCTGAGGAAGGACATTATAGCCATAGAGGGAGTGCAGAGAAGGTTCACCAGACTGATTCCTGGGATGTCAGGACTTTCATATGAAGAAAGACTGGATAGACTTGGCTTATACTCGCTAGAATTTAGGAGATTGAGAGGGGATCTTATAGAAATGTACAAAATTCTTATGGGGTTGGACAGGCTAGATGCAGGAAGATTGTTCCCGATGTTGGGGAAGTCCAGGTCAAGGGGTCACAGCTTAAGGATAAGGGGGAAATCCTTTAAGACCGAGATGAGGAAAAACTTTTTCACACAGAGAGTGGTGAATCTCTGGAACTCTCTGCCACAGAGTGTAGTTGAGGCCAGTTCATTGGCTATATTTAAGAGGGAGTTAGATGTGGCCCTTGTGGCTAAAGGGATCAGGGGGTATGGAGAGAAGGCAGGTACGGGATACTGAGTTGGATGATCAGCCATGATCATATTGAATGGCGGTGCAGGCTCGAAGGGCCGAACGGCCTACTCCTGCACCTATTTTCTATGTATCTATGTATCTATGAGTGCTATCCATGTCAGACAACCCTTACTAAGTTCTGAGTGCATTTGCAGCAAATGGCTTTGAAAAGTGAAGACAAAAGAAACTGAATTGAATGTTTCAGGTCAACAATGCATTGCCACCTGTTTGATCTCACCATCTCTTGTTACTTTGCTGCACCTATTGCCTCGATCGCAAAAAGGGCCAGCTCTGATCAACTTGTTTTGCTCACCCTACACATCCCCATTCCATCTTCCAACCCGACTCTCTCTCTTGCGTCTTCCCTTGTAAAAAGCTCTCTCCTAGCACAACTGCAAATGCCAGCTCTCCTACCCCAGCCCACCATTACCATATCTGCAAACACCACTCTGCTCACCTAAACTCTTCACTCTAGCTTTGACTTCCCAATTCACATTAAAAACCATTACTACCCTTATTTGGCCTCCCAAAAAGTGCATAATTTCAAATTTACCAGAATTAATTTCAATCTGCCATTGCCATATCTATCTGCATTGACCATCTGATCAACATCCTCGAAACACTATCCTTAACTCCAATTTTAATTCTCCTTTTCAAATACAAGCAGTTTCATTGTTCCCTACCTCTGTAATATACTCTGGCCATATAAATCTCCACGATATCATGTACGTCCTTACATTTAATAGCTCAATGATGTCCAAACTGAGCACCCGCTCTTCTCTTTCACCCAAATTTCCGCCTTCTGGCGCAAACCTTTTAAGCCTCAGTACTGTGACCATCTGAAAAGGAGGGAATTCCACAAGCAGCAACTAGACTTGTGCCAAAATCCTATTTTATTCAAAAGCTCACCTATTAAGTCTTTGAACCATTTTTAAATTACTGCAATGAACTAAAACCATTATAAGGTATTTAACATGTTTTAAATGGGTTTTTTTGTGAAAAATATCTAACTGCCTTTCTTTAAAACCACAACCTATCTTCAGGTTGACTGCCCTTTCATTTCTATATGTGAACAGCATCAATTTTATGTTTGATCATGCTGTGAAGTACTTGGAATATTTTTACTATGTGAAAGACACTTCATGGATGCTTTCAATTTCCCTACACTAGGAAAAGTTATAGGTTTTAGATTAAAAGTCATTACTCAAACAATTAAAGGGTAAATTACAATTAAAATATTTTCATGCAAGAGGTCAGTATGTGGTTGGAATTTAATGCTCAAAAGAGTGGAGACTGTTGCTCATCACATTGAAAAGGTTTGGATATGCAGTTAAAGAGATGTGAAATGAGGCTATGGATGAACTGCTGAAGGGCGGATTACGTCGGTATTGCTCTTTGAATGTTCAGTCTGAACACAATGGGCCAAATGGCCTCCTCCTGCATCAGAATTTTCAGATTCTATGAAAGTAGTACACAACTAGGAAAAAGATGGGGTAAGAAATGAAGGGAGAATCTTATAGGAAATTAAATGACAAAGAGCCAATGTTGTAAGGGAGATCATTAATGATAGAAGTAAAAAACCCAAATCAAAAGCAATTCATAATTTTCACATTTATTGGATAATTGTTACAATAAATGACCAATTTCCATTGGTAAAATGTTTGAATATTCATTTAAATTTATAAAGGTTTGGGAAGTTGGCCAATGATTGCTAGGAAAAAATTGCATTGGGAAAGATTTCATAGACAAAATTCAAGATTCAAGATGCTGTTGGACATTACATATGAAATCCAGATGTTAAGACCAGAATTAGGCCATTTGGCCGATCATGTCTGCTTCACCATTCGATCATGGCTCATCTAGTTTTCCCTCTATCCCATTCTCCTGCCCTTTTCCACCCATTAACTTTGATGACCGTACTAATCAAGAACCTATCACTCTACTTCAAAAATACACAATGACTTGGCCTCCACAACCAATCTGGTTTTAATAAATTCCACAGATTCACCACCCTCTGGCTCCAGAAATTCTCTTTCATCAATGCTAAGAAAAGCTAATTAGGTTTTAGATTTAAAGTTATTAGAAAGAAATGACTCACTAATCTCTTTAAATCATCACCTCTGCCTTGGTGCCAAATATAACCAAGAGGTTTCCCTGGTTTTATTCCAATCCCCTGTGGAAGTTTGCTTTTGTGTTTTGTCTTTAAAGAAAACTTGGGCTTGGTTTTGAAGATTAATAAATTGACATTAAAAATATAATCTGTTTCCTCCATTACCAATGCAGACCGAGCTGGTCTCTGATCTGGTAACCAAGTTATGTGCAGATGCCATTAATGCAGAAGGATACCATGAACTGGTAACATTAGCATGGGTAGAGCTCCCAAAACACCTTATTTCAAGATTCCTGCTGATAGTCTCTGTGATGCCTAGGAGCAGCGCACAGCAATGTGCAGGTTGGTTGTGGCATTCCAGGGATTGATTGCCCAGTAACCCCGATTGACAACACAGGAAAGGACCATGCCGATACACGGTCATGGAGTGCGGAAACATTTCCTTCGGCCCACCCTGCCCACACTAACCAACATGTCCCATCTACAATGTCCCAATTGTCTGTGTTTGGCCATTATTCCCCAAAACCTGTCCTATCCATGTACCTGTCTAATTGCTTCTTAATTATTACTGGAGCCAGGATTTTGCCATAAATGACGTGTCCTTTCATGCCTTTTTGGATGATTTCACCAGGATAATGCCTTTTTCACAATCGAGAGCCTAAATCAGCCTTTTATTGTCATTTTGCTAAAAGGTCGTGCTATTTTCTCTAGTTGACTGTGATTACAATGATGTTTTCTATGTTAACACGTTAATATTAATGTTATTATTAACGTATTAACATAGTATAACTTACAAGAAAACTTCCATCACTGGGGCGAAACCGGGGGCACCACCGTCGGTCATTCATTCGTTCGTGCCGCTGCCCGCTGGTTCAGTCTTCTCCAAGATCTATTTAAGAAAGAACTGCAGATGCTGAAAAAAATCAAAGGTAGACAAAAAATGCTGGAGAAACTCAGCGGGTGAGGCAGCATCTATGGAGAGAAGGAATAAGCAACGTTTTGGGTCAAGACCCTTCTTCAGACTTATGTGGGGGGGGGTGAGAAAAAGAAAGGAAGAGGCAGAGACAGTAGGACTAGAAGGAGAGCTGGGAAGGGGGAGGGGAGGAGGGAGAAGACAAGGGCTATCTAAAATTAGGGAGTCAATGTTGATACCACTGGAGTGTAGACTGCCGAAGCGCAATACCCAAGCTTGTCTCCTCACTACATTTACTGCTGGCTCAGGTCGCAAATCTGAGTTTGAGTGATCTGTGCAAGGCATTCATTGATGCTGGAATTCCACTGTGGAAATTGGAAAACAAATCTCTCAGAGGTTTCTTAGAGAAATACACAGAGGAACATATACCAAGCGAGTCATCATTGCGCAAAAATTATGTTGACAGCAACTTCAACATTGTTGTGCAGAAAATTAGATATGAAGTTGCATGCAACAAAATATGGATCACAATAGACGAGACAACCAAAGCTGTGGGGAGATATGTTGCCAATGTGGTCATGGTAGACTGGAGGCAGGTCAACTATCAACTATCAAAGGAGTTGACATCTGAAGTATTGGAGAAGTCAAACAGCTCAACTATTGCTCAGTTGTTTACATCTTCGCTTGCTGTACTTTGGCCAGAAGGTATAAAACATCAGAATGTTCTTGTTCTTCAGTTTTATTCCCCAAAATGTTGCATTTGACATGCTTCGCTCAAGGACTTCATAGAATTGCCAAGCACATACATAGAATGTTTCCAAATGTCGATCGCCTAGTTTCCAATGTCAAGAAAATCTTCCTCAAAGCACTGTCATGTGTGCAGTTATTCAAGGAAATGGCACCCGAGATTCCGCTACCTCCTCAGCCCGTTTTGACTAGGTGGGGTACATGGCTCTCTGCTGTACTCTACTATGCTGCAAATTTTGAAGATAAAAGAAATAGTCAACTGTTTTGAAGAAGAATCTGCTGCAGTCAGGATCGTCAGTGAAATCATGCAGAAAAAGTCCCCTCCACCGCGATCTTGTGTTTAGTGCTTCCATTTTTGCAAACTTCCCACAAGCTATCACTTCCCTTGAGAAACGTGGCAAAACATTAGTGAATAACTTGCAGGTTTTCAACAAAGTAACTGACGATATTTGTAAAGTTCCTGACGATGTAGGTAAAGACATACAAGGAAAATGTGAGAGAGTGATTTTAGCTAACAAAGATCTTGAAGAAATACAAAACATAGCTAAAGTTCTCAAATGTAGTTGTAATGCACAAGATATTGACATGAATATAGAGTCGGTAGCTTGTTTCGGGTATGCACCAGTGACCTCAGCTGAGGTAGAAAGAAGTTTTTCCACAACTGAAGCATATTCTGTCTGACAGACGGCATAATTTAACACCAGATAATTTGAAAAAAAATGCTAGTAATTATGTGCAACCAGGCAACTTTGGTCATTTAATGTCATATACCTTCATATTGTCATTTTAAACCATATTTTGGTATTGGAAATAAATGCCTTTTTATGCCTTTTGTCAATAAATGCCTTTTTTGTGTCTTTTTGTAATTTTATTATGCCTTTTTGCCTGCCTATTTCAGTGTTTTTTAGTGCCTAAACATCCTGGCTCTAATTATTACGGTAGTCCCCGCTTCAATTACATCCTCCAGCAGCTCGTTCCATATACACACACCACCTTTTGTGTGAAAAGGTTACCCCATTCACTGCGTGGGTCCTGTCCATGTTAGACTTTCAAAAATGCAACACCTCATATTTCTCTGTATTAAATTACTTCAAGCATTCGTCAGCCCACCTGGCCAACCAATCAAAATCCTGCTGCAATTTTTGACAACCATCTTCACTATCTGCAATATCACCCATTTTTGTATGACCTGCAAACTTGCAAATCTTGCCTTGTACATTCTCATCAAAATCATTGATGTAGATGACAAACAGTAAAGGGCCCAGCACTGAACGCAGAGGCGCACTACTAACCACAGGCCTCCAGTCTGAGAAGCAACCTTCCACCGTCATCCTCTGTCTCTAGTTTACCCAGTGTCCTCGGCTATATCTAAGGCCTGCCCGGGAGATTTGTCTACCTATATACATGACAGGAGCATCAGCACCTTGAACATTTGGACAATAAAATCCCATTAAGTGAATGATGCTTTATGAAAAGGAGAGGAAAAAAGCTGAAATGGTATTTTAATACTGGGAAGCAAGCATTTACAAAATATTACACAACTGGATTTCTTTTCCCGTGTAATTACTCATCTGTTTTCATTTATGAGGGAATGTGATCAACCAAATGTAAAGTCAGAAGCACCCTCGTGCAGAACAACCCTCTAAATCTATATCATGAGGCACAGCATCTCTTAAGTACATCCCCCAAATTGGTCCAGTGTGCTTGAAACAATTGTCCATTAAAACACATCTAAATGTGAATTAGAGTATGTATGTTTAAAATGTATAAGAGTTGGTATGTCCTATTTACGTGATGCTCAAAAAAAAACATTTGTTTCTCTTTTTTTCTCTTTCTCTTTTCTTTTCTTAGGGCCTATTTCTTAACTCTTTTTCTTTTTGTTTTTAATTTCGCTCTTATAGGGTCTTCGTCCTTTTTTGTTGTTACATTTTCTACACTTGCACTTTTTCCTTCACTTTCTTCTTTCTTTCAATCTTTTCTTTTTCTAGTGTAAAAAAATAAATAAAGGGAGTACATTAATTGTAAGAAGATATAAATGACGAGTATTAATGTATGTGGTTGTAATGTAATGTACTTCTAATAAAAAAAAATTTAAAAAAAAAAAAAAAAAAAAAAAAATGTATAAGATTGTCAAAGATTATTAAAATTAAAATTAACCCGAGAAATAGATTTGATTCTTTACTCCAGCTATACATGACAATAAGTGAGTTCGGTATATTGACTGCATATGCCTGGGTCATAGGTCACTCACGATAAACATTCTTGGCAGCTGTGCTGCTACGTGTGTGCAGGCCTGCGTTTCGTCCAAGGTCGGGCCTGGGCTTCTGGAGCTGATGAGTTGCTGCTGGGCCGTCCCCACACTGGGGGGTGGTGCGGTGTCCGTGGCTGGTGGGGCGCCGGCCTGGGGAAGCCCCGAGCTTGCAGCCAGGGTGGGGGTGGGGGGGGGGGGGGGGGGAAAGAAGCGCTGGCTCCAGCTTGGCTCTGCCCCTCACATCTGTCCCTTCTCTCGCTGTTACACCCCGCTCTCCCATCACCTGGCACCCTCGTTCCTCAGATTAAATATATTTTCACACATAAATTATGAATAAAGATAAGAATTTATACAGTTTATACAGCCAACGCTTTGTTTGCTTTTTCTTTACTGCGAATGACCTTTGACAAATCCCATGATTCCTTGCGTTTTTTGGATTACCGAACTCGCTTATTAAAGAAAATTTGTAAAAAATGAGACAACAAGTGTGGCAAAAAACACATTCATTATTTTTCTGTTTAACACAAGGTATTCATTCTGTTCAAATTAGTTATAACAAACTATTTTTAATTACTAACATTCTTCATTCCAAATAACAGCACCATTTAGTTCACGTGAAAAACATTTATGCATCTTACTTAGATTACAGCTATTCACAGTTTGGAGATTCTTACAACGCAATTTAACATGTACTGATCTACAAGCCTGTGTGTACACCTCTGTCAGCATTAGAGTTAAAATTTTGTAGTTCTGTACTTTTAGCTTTAGTGCCATATCATGAATGTTATTGTGCCAAAGTCATGAATAGAAAACGGCTGGCGTCATTACTCAGCCAACTAAATGTCCAGATTTTAAAAAAAAATACAGTAACAGCCTGTATAAAATGTTTCTTAAGAGTTTCCCTAATATCAATGGAAAATTTATCAATTTTACTGGCAAATCTCATCTTCCACAGGTTTGACTACATACCATCTCTAAATCCAAAGTGGCATTGCGTGTTCTCTCTTCGCCATGCGAAGCAGTATACTGATAATTGCATGGCATCACCAGTAGGAGACTAGTATCCATTGTGCTATTGCTGATTTAATGCAGGATCCAATTATGTAAGAAAGGTTCAGAAAACAGACATACTTTTCATACTTGCACAGGAAAGGTTTAGAAATATATGGACCAAATGCAGGCAAATGAGACTAGTGTAGATGGGACATTTTGGTTGGTGTGGGCAATTTGGGCTTAAGGGCCCCGTTTCCATGCTGTATAACTTCTCATTTACATAAAAATTTAAAAGCACTGAAGAATGTTATTCATTTTCCAAATTGTCTCACTTTTATTCATTGATAATCCAAACTAAAGTATTAAAAAAAAACACCATTTATCGAAGGGCCCTAATGAGATGAACAAAGTTTATGCAAGTTGTTACTGAAAATAATCTGACAGAAAAGTCCATTGTTTCTTGTGTAAATACTTATGGACAGCATCATTTTAAAATTGCTTTTCACATTTATACCATATTTGGGTGACGGGGATAGTCAGAGGGAAATACAATGAATAATTAACATTTCCCCAAATAACAATAGAAATGTGTACAATTTAAAAGGAAATGGGAAAAATACATTCAAAGAATAAATTTGTACAGATCAGTTCCAATAACAGCACAATACACAGAAGGTTGTCACATTCCTGATGGTCCACCTTACATTTGTCCAGTAAACAAGTTTTCCAGTTCCTTTCATATCAATATTAAATCTAAGCAATGCTATTGCTGCATTTCCAATAAACATTTATACTTTCATTGTAAAGACTGCATCAGATGGACAAAACTTTGTTCTTAATAAATAGCTTTATCTTGTGCCCCCCCCCCCCCCTCCAAATTCCCCAGGTAAATTGAGAAATAATTTCACCAGCTACGAAACACAACAGTTGATAAATATGGAGAAACAAAGAACTGCAGATGTGGGTTTGCAAAAAGACAAAGTGCTGGAGTAACTCAGCAAATCAAGGTGAAGTTTCAGGTCAGACTGATAAGTCTGAAGAAGGGTCTCACCTGAAAACATCACCTATCCATGTTCTCCAGAGATGCTGCCTGACCCAGAGTCACTCTAGCAATTTGTTTTTTTTTACTGAATAAAGATGGACTGAGTTGAGACTGACATGTACTTGTAGACTAACAAATGAATAATTTATCCTACAATGCCCATTGGTTACAAAAATCTTAAACAAAATGTACTCGTTACGAGACAGATTGGAATGATCTTGAATAAATGAAAACAGAGACAAGAGAATGCAGATGCTGAAACCTCAAGCAGAAAACAAAATGCTGGAGAAACTCAGTGGGTCAGGCAGCATCTGTGAAAGGAATAGGCAAGTGACGTTTTGGGTTGGGACTCTTCAAAGATGCTGCCTGACCTGTAGAGTTCATCCAGCACCTTGGCTTGTGCTGTTGGATAAATCAAGTCTGTCTCTTCATGTGAGTTTTCTTTTAACGGATTATGAAAGCAAAAGATTTATATGGCATTTACAAATTAGTTGTATTAGTACACAAGCTGCTTACAAGTATCATCTAGCCCATTGTCCATTGAGGTATTTCCACCAAGTGGCGAGGAAACATCCAGCATGAGACTGAATTTCTAAATACCTTTGTGTGCAAGGGACATTTTGTTTTTCAATTTCTCTCAAAGGAAAATCCACATGTCAACTGCATTGTCTGGTGGCAATCGAGGCACATCTCCTCCCCTCCCCCCCCCCCCCCCCTCCGGAATGGAAAATTGTCATGTTATTTGTAGTTATCTAGGAGTAATTGCAAAGATTCTCTTACACAGAACTTCCCTGCTTAGCACAAAGTACGACATAACATGAAAAAAATAAAATGCAGTGCTGATATTTCCTTCCCATTTAAAGTATTAGATAATGCAGTCAAACCTTCACAAATAATCTGGAACTGCTGCTGATATTCAATGACACTTCCAGTCAATCAGAGAAACAATTTAATGGTGCTGAAGGTCAAAACTCTGCTTTCCCAACTCTTTGGTAATATTAATATGGAAATACAAATTCAACTAACAATTTAAATCATTAACATAAAATACATTTAAAAAACATCACCTTTGAAGGCATTTATTCTGTAATAGGACCATATTCTCCTTAACTATATCACTGCACATACAGTCACTATAAAAGGATAATGGGCTGTTTACATGAAACAATTTGTATATTTCCTCTTATCTGAACAGTTTGGATTACATTAACATTTCTTTCACTTTTATTAAATCACCCACACATTCAATTTCATTCTGAATTAAGCCTGAACCAGTATTTGTGAAAGTACCAGTAATTTTGCCAATATCTGAAGGCAGGAAAAGTTTTTCTTAATTCCAAATTCTTCCCTTTATTCTTGAATGTAAAAACTCTTGTTGTTAGCCTTTACTTAATGGAATCAGATGATATAAAAAAAAAATCTCACCCCAAACTAAAAGACTGTTGTAATTTGGGACTTTTCCATACATTCTATAATGTTTAATTGAGAACTTTAATAGCAGCTCGGTAACATCAATTCTAACAATTAAAACAGTTTATTAATATTCTGGTCAAGTCATTTACAGATAAGATTTATCGAAAACGTGTATTAAAAATGTTTCCTAAAAACTCCTTACTGGACAAATGCCTTGCATTTGGAAATTGACTTTGATGTACAGATCTTTTCACTTTCAGGCTATGGAAAATTGGTCTGTCATTTTCCAATCTAGCTTCGGCTCAGTCAAAACCAAATAAATTTAAATCAGTCATAAATTCATTAGTTTGTGTGTATTGTGCAATTATCAATGCAGCGATGTCACCTCAGACAATGCACTGTGTACAACAAGTCTTATTTCAGGTGCAAATTACAGCTTACTGCAAGGCTCAGTTTCATCAAATGAATAATGACATCCATAAAATAACATTGTTAATTAATACTTTCAGCTATCAATATTCTTGAAGAAATTAATGTGTTTGGATTCAATGATACCCATTTTACTGTCCTCTGTCAAGCTCTCTTGAGAGTTGTGCTCTATTGCAAGAGGAGTGTTTGTTTTTAAAAAAACACCATCCTTTATTCGTCATACAATACATTCTAGATACAAAATATAGTAGAAAGCTTTATGAAGATATTTCATGATGGTTATATGCTATCGTTAATGATATTTCAGTCAAAGGTTCTGTGGAAAGTACAACCATTTATCAGTCAGTCCTTCAGAATTTTTAACAGCTCTGCAGCAAATAGTTTCCAATATAGAAAAGATCAGTGTTTGGGTATAAGCCAACAACCACAGGCTGTTATATTTGATGTAAAGTGCAAAGACATACCAAACTATTGTTGATGCTGCTAGTATTTTCATAACATTGGCAGTGAATGATGCACAGTGATCAGAGAGTTAATTTTGTAGTGTTCTCATTATTTCCATTTATTCTGCTAAATCAGAGTAAAAAGATCAGAAGCTTACTACTAAATGGGCTAATATTTTAGAAAAGTATGTTTGTAAAAAGCATGTTTATGGGGTCATAGGAAAAGATTAAAGAAAATAATAATTTACTTAACTTTCTGAAATTGCCCAAGTTGGTAGTATGCTATTCCATAACTGTAATGAATAAAAGTGAGCAAGATGGAATATTCTCAAAATATTCTCAATTTCACCCAGAGAGTTGTGAATCTCTGGAATTCTCTGCCACAGAAGGCCAATTCACTGTATGTTTTCAAGAGAGAGTTAGATATAGCTCTTAGGGCTAATGGAATCAAGGGATATGGGGAGAAAGCAGGAACGGAGTACTGATTTTGGATGATCAGCCATGATCATATTGAATGGCGGTGCTGGCTTTAAGGGCCGAATGGTCTGCTCCTCCACCTATTTTCTATGTTTCTAAAGTACCACAGGATAACAATTAAATTTCAGGAATGTAAACACCTGATGGACTGTGAGATAAAGTAATCAAAGACATAGGGAAGTATTTATTGACTATACAGAGACTTGTGCAACAAGCTGAGATGTCACAATGTGGTTGTGATAGGATTAAAAAGGATCATCAAAAGACAGATAAGTATTTCAAATCATTTGAAAATGTGTCCAAAATTGGAACAACCATAAGATGTAGAAACAAAGAACTGCAGATGCCAGTTAATACACAACAGAAAAGTGCAAGAGTAACTCAGCTGGTCAGGCAGCATCCCTGGATAGGTGACTTTTCGGACCAACATCCTCCTTCAGACTCAAGAGGTGACGTTTCAAGTTAAGACCCTTCTTCACACCAAAGAAGTCTCGACCCAAAATGTCACCTATCCATGTTCTCCAGGGATGCTGCCTGACCTGCTGAGTTACTCCAGCAGTGTCTCTTTTTGTGTAACAACTATAAGATGGTTAGCCGTAATTCTATTTTCATTATGTTTTAACATGCAGATATTTTTTGTGATTTTTTTTTATACCTGCAGTTTTATTTGAATTCCTGTTATGCAAATAAAAATGTATAGCTCGGATGCTTTTCCAATTCAACTTAAGACAGCAATATTAAAAAACACAAGAGTTAATTGACATAACACAAGAATTATTTGCAGTTAAAATATGGCAGTTAATGGTTTTTCCACATTTCCTTATGTTGCAAATGCGTTAATGTTTCAGCATCAGCCAACAAAAGTAGCATAACAGAGAGAACATCAAATTTAGAAACTCCACAGGCTTTAGACAGAATGCTTAGTCTATGCTGAATCATCAGTGTCAAGAACAATATGATCTTGCACCATTCTGCTGTTTTGCACTTGTCATTGTATTTGTCATATTTATCATTATTTATACTGTTTACTCTGTGAGCTTCATGTAAAAAAAATTAATTGCACCTCAGTGCAACTAATCTAATCTAGTTTAAAATGTGAATACAAAAGAATAGGATCAAAGTTCCTTCTCCAAATCAATCAATAATTGCTGTCGTTAGACGGATGTTATGCCTGGAGGTTGTGACGACACCATACCACGAGAGCATAATATGTCGACGCCTACAGTCATGCATGTTTAACGGTTCTCTTAGGCGGAAGAACATTTAGCCGCAGTAAAGGGTCTATCCCAGCATGATCTGTCATCTTCCGAAACGTCGGAATCAGTTAGAGGAAATAATTTATATCAGGAAGATTTTGAAAAATATGTAGCAAAACTCAAATTAATATGGTCAATAAATTTCGCTACACAATCCAGAGATAAAATCTTCCCTGATCAAACAAAATGTAACATTTTAGGGCAAATCCAAACCTGATGGTTTAAACCAAATTAGGAACGCAACAGCTACTATTCCATGAAACCATAATGGGTTCAAATGGTATTATTTGCAGATTGAGAAGATAAAACCTTGTTGCACAAATGAAACGCATCCTTAAGGGAATGGCAATATTTCTTAGAGCTATATAAAAGAGCTTAATGACAAAATGCAGGAACTACCTCAAACTGGCAATTTCCATTTATATTAACCAACTACATTTTCAATGATAGATAACTTAATAAAAACCAGTCTAGCACCGATATATTGTGTGAAGCATGGAACCAAGATGTTGTTAATAGCAGATCCAAATTCTGCACTTTCTATGCTGCAAATTACTCCTAATTAACTATTAATACAGGCCTTCATTGTTTACGTAGCAGCAAAATGGCAAATTGTGCATCGTCAGCATTTGGCAGAGCTACTTCAAAGCACAACAAAATTATGATGGGCATTTTTAAAAAACAAGTTTAGATTTTTTATTGTTATTTTTACCTGGGCAATCTGGAGCATAAAAGCTTTCTAATTTGGCTGCTTTTTTTCCTCCCAATATCTGTCTGCCATGCTGAAGCCCAGAAATCAGCTTGAGCTTTGGTCAATAGGCAAGAAATGTAGGAGTTTCCTTCACCAACAAAATACCCCTGCAAAGCATCAGCTCAATTTAATGGGCTAGTGTTCATATCTAATTAAAGTTGCAGCAGTTCAAGTAGCTGATGGTTCTGCCTTCCCCAGGCAAAGGAGATGCTACATTATTGACCAGTGTGCTCTGCTTTGCTTCACCAATCAACTGACACGCAAGGTCAAGAAACAGTTTTTCAACATTGTCCGACTCTTTTGCCGATGTCTCCAGGTAATGCATATTCTGAGATTCTGAAAATTCTTCACCCCTTTCTCTGGATACTTCTCGTTTCTCTGCTAAATCAATCTTGTTTCCTGCAAAATGGGAAAGAGGCATAATTGAGAACCTAGCCACAAGTTGAAATATCAATGTCAGTCTGTAGGTCAAGGGTTCAAGAGACTTGAACACCATCTAGCTCGTGCAGTCTTTCAGAAGCAAGATAAATAGGACCGACCCATCTGCTCAGATGGATAAAAGACATCCTTTGGCACCACTGAAAGAGGATCAGCGAATTCAACTACCAGCTTGGCCACCACTGTGTAAGCCAAAGCAAGTTAACTTACAAACCTGTACATCTTTGGAGTATGGGAGGAAACTGGAGCTCCCGGAGAAAACCCACACAGGCCATGGGGAGAATGTACAAACTCCGTACAGACAGCACCTGTAGTCAGGATCGAACCCATGTCTCTGGAACTGTAAGGCAGCAACTCTACAACTGCACCACCGTGCCATCCAGTTGAATCAATATAAATTGTCACATTTGTTTCAAGGGAGGAAACAGCATCATTAACTTCTCAAAAGCAAATATAACCACCATCTTCAACCAGAAGTGCCAAGCAGATGATCCATCTCAGCCTCCTCAAACTCATATCACAGAAGCCAATCTAATTCACCACTGGGTTATGAAGAAAGGGTATGAGCTTGATATAATGGGGTCAATAACATAAATGCTGCCTTCCAAAATGGCCATGCCTCTAACTAACCCATATATAACTGCTAACTACCCATGAATGTGGAAAATTATCCCATGTGTTCTATCAAAAAGGGACATCATCTAATCTAGTCAATTACCACCTCATCAGGTTACTCTTTAGCAATGTAATAGCAGATGTTTTCTACAGTGCTTGTAAGCAACAGAAATTAACCAATTATAGAGTGGTCAAAGGAGCAGGTCAAAGACATCAGTTAATAAAAAACTAAAATATACAGGAAATATTAAAGTCGGGCAGTATATATTGAAAGAGAAACTGAAGGAGGTTCATGGTCAACGAATGGTTCTAATGAGAGGTCATCAACCGGAAAAGTTATCTCTGCTTCTCTCACTACAGACATTGTCAGAACTTCCATTATTTCTGTATTTCCATTTCATATTTCCAGCATCTGCAGTTTTTTGCTTTATTAAAAGCTAGACATTCACTCGACTTCTTAGTCCTCAAGATGAAAGTTTGGAGCATGATGGAACATTCTCTACATGATTAGACAACTGCCGTTCCAACATCACTCAGTCCGAGACAAATCCATCTATCTACCCAATTCACAGCCCACCCACCACCATAAGTATTTACTTCCTCTTCCAATATCCCACATTATCCATAATTATCGATAATAGACTATCGACCTCCTTTTGGAGGTGGGGTATGAATTGACATAAGGTAGACACAAAATGCTGGAGTAACTCAGGAGGATGGACAGCATCTTTGCAGCAGATTTCCAACAGCATGGACTAAATGTTTCCATGACACTGCAATGGCCAATAAATCTATGATTGTTTACCTTGCCTGCAGACCTTCAGCAACAGACTGGTTCCACCAAGATGCAGTACAGAACTGCCACAGGAGATCCTTTTTCCTTGTGGTTATCAAACTGTGCAACCTCCCCCATCAGCTATGGGGTAGACCAACTCCCCTCTTTCTCCCCCTCCCCCCCCAACCTTAGCACATTCCCAATCCTTTTGACTCGTCACTTTAATTTCATGTATCTTGTGTTTTATGATTGTTGGCAGATCAATTTCTCTCCTGGGATAAATAAAGTTCTATGGTATCGTATTTTTATTATATCTAAATTCACAAAATGGTTCAGAAATGTTTGTGCAGAGTATGGAACAATGCCTTTTGTGGGATCTCTTGGTTGGGTCAGGTCAACTAGAAATATAGATCAGCTTCTATTTTGAAGATCAGCTTATATTTTCAGTACCCAATTCAGAACCACCACCTAGGAACTGAACAAGATTCTAAATCACTGTACAAATTAACAGGGATGGCAGTTAGGCCCAATAAAGATGGCCAACTGGGATGTCTGCCTGTATAATTTGTGCTATAGGTGGGCTTGGATTACAATGGTTTTACAGTTAAACATCAGCATGGTTATTGAATTTGTATTAGTTACCTTGCCTATTAATGCTATTTACATACAAATTATTAACATATTGCATTATTGCTGGTCATGTGAATCTAAACTTTACCAGCATTTCTATTGGAGTCAAGTTTGGGATCCAAGATATCAAGGGCCAGGAATGTGTGTGGGTTTGCAGCTAGAGCTAGGGTCCAGAGTCCTCCCTTTAAACTTGCCAGTTCACTGAAAACTAATTGTGTAATAGGCTACAATAATCCCCCCCCCAAATCTATGTTTGGGCATTAATAACAACATTCTGGAAAACCTCCATCTGGCAAAGCTAAAGTCCCAAGGGCACTGGACTATTGGAAATTTACTGCAGGCCATTGAAAAAAGTAAAACAATATCTTTGGATTTTAACAAAACCATCTCAATATTCTGGGGATCACCAATGGCCAGGAAATGAACTCCAGCATCTCTGACAACACTGGAACTACAAAAGCACGACATAGCTGCAAGCTATTAAAACTATCCCATTAATGTGCACATTAAGCACATATTAAATAGATAATTTGATTCTCTGCTTCTAATACGATCATATCCAACATTCAATATTCAATAATTTGGGGCAGCACATTGGCACAGTGGTAGAGTTGCTACCTTACAGCTCCAGAGACCCCGGTTCGATCCCGACCTTGGGTGCTGTCTGTACAGAGTTTGTATGCGCTCCCCGTGACCACATCGGTTTTCTCCGGGTGCCTCAGTTTCCTCCCACATTTCTAAAGATGTGCAGGTTTGTAGGTTAATTGGGGTCTGTAAATTGTTCTTCGTGTGAAGGATAGAATTAGTGCAGGAGTGATCGTGGTCCAAGTGGGTCAAAGGGGGTGGGAGATTGCAACCTTCACATAGTCCACCCTGTTTCGACAAATGCAATCAACCTAGCATGCACAATCAAATAAGATCAAATAGAACAAGTTGTCCTACAACAATAGGCTCTGCACGCCATACGCAAGAAGTGGGCCGAAGGACCTGCTTACACGCTGTATCTCTAAACTAAATTTGCCTTAGATTATCCCTTTGTTCCCTTACAGTCCAAATATTTGGTAATCCCACCCTTCAGCATGTTTAGTGACACCATCAGAACCCTCTGGAAAGGGAATTCTGAATATTTGTGATACAGCTTTATTAAATTTATGTTTCAATCTTAATTGCTGACTACTTTTCCAGACACTGCGGCCATGTTGTGGATTCTCTCTTTGGAGGAAACTGCTTCTTGATGTATACCCTGCTGTGACAGCTCAGAATCGTGTACAACTCAACAAGATTAACTCTCATAGACTCCACCAAGTCTAGACCCATCCTACTTAACCTTAACCGAAGCACCTTGGCTTAACGTTCATTTTCTACCACACCAGGACATGGCTACACAATGTATAATATTCAAGTTGCACTTATCCCCAATGCCTAGGATTTGCAGCAACAAAAGTGATTTTGTGAGAATCCAAGACATTCATCTGTGCATCAGATATACATCATGGTGTTGTGGAAAACTGCTTCAACTCCTAAAAAGGTAATGAATACAGCTTTGCCCACACTAAAAGAACAGAAACAAGTTAAGCTTTATAAATTTTACCTCATTGAAGAATAATATTTCAAGCACTTCTTTCTACTTACCAACCAAAACAGTGGTAACTTTGTTGCTTGCATACTGTTCAATCTCCCTTAACCATTCAGGAAGGCAACGGAAAGATTCTTCACAGGTGATATCGTAGGTCAATATTAAGGCATTTGCACTGCGGTAATAGCTCTGTGTGATGGATCGAAACCTTTCTTGTCCAGCAGTGTCCCAAATCTGGAGCTGAGGTACAGAAAACAAATTCAAGGAGTTTTACTGCACAATAACATAAACAATTTGGGCATCATTATATTCTAACACATGCAATAAGGAACTAAAAGGGTCTGGACAAACCAGATCTCAGATTGTTATTTCCTGCTAGATTTAGTTCTCTTACTGGTTTTGCTGTTCAAGAGGATGCTAATCCAATCTAGATTTCTCTTGAGTAGCAAATATTATAACAACCACTCTTACTCAACAATTTCCTCTCCAATTTCAAACCATACAAGAAGTCATTTTTACTTAAATGCATTTTTCTTCTACCTACCCTTATAACCAACCCCAGAAATACATGATAGGATCAAAGATTCCCAAATCAATTCTCCATCATTGGGAGTTACAAGACCTACAACCAGCATTGCTTCAGTGTATACCTTTGTAGGGTAGCAATACTGAATCCACATTTAGCACTTTCACATACCTCATGCTCCTTCTACACCAGCACGATTTTTTTTTTTTAAATGCATATGCAGATATTCAAGTAATATAAATAGTTGGAGACACAAGAAACTGCAGATGCTGGTGTCTTGTATAGAACACAGTGCTGGAGTAACTTAGCAGGTCAAGCAGCATCTCTGGATGACATGGATAGGTGACAATTTGGATTAGAACTTTTCTTCAGACTGAAGGTTACCAATCCACAACATCACCTATCCATATCCTTCAGAGATGTTGCTTGATCCACTGAATTAGTCTAGCACTTCATGTTCTCAAGTAAACAGTTGCTCAGTTTTTGAGACATTGGCTAATCACAAAAAACAATCACACTCTCAACCAGTGCCGAAAGGTTTCTCAAAACGTGGTCGCACCTACAAGTGTCATGACAAACAATCCTCAGGATAAGAGAAAGTTCAAGCCACTTCAGACATAATCAGACACAAATGGATGGGAAGATATTAGGGTGGTCAAAAGCCGAGTAAGGATGAAAGATACAAGTCAAAGGAAGTAGTTTCAAAATAAGGAAACAAAAGCCATTGGAATTGGAGAAGGAGATGGTAAACAATGCTAGAAAAGGGAAGGGCGAGGTTATGGCGAGACTAAATTACCGGTGTAATAAATTAAGAGAAGTTTTGGAGACTGGCTGGCTTTACAGATCAAAAGGTGGCGTGAATAGGACTTTTACGCAGACAACATGAACAGAGTTTTAGATAATAGTGTTAAGTTGTAAAAAAGATCTACAAAACCTGGATCAAGATATTTTGAAGTAATCTCTACCACCAAAATGTCATGATCGGCCTAGAATATCTTCATTTCTTTGTAACACCTTAACCAAAACAAAGTCAGGGCTGGTATGCATTAGCTTCTACCAATCAAGAAGAAAATCAACACAAGCTTTCTTCATACAATTGCATCAGAATATCGTGCAGGCTGAATTCTCTTTTCTTTCCTCGTTTTGTCTGTTACTATCGAAGTAGGTTCCTTAACAACAAGAATGCAGGATAATTGTCCCTTTGCACCAGAAAACATTGTCTAAATTTGTTATTCATTTATTCTGCTTTGAATGAATCATTCTCAGAGCTATCTGGTACTTTAAAATTCCCTGCACAGATTTCTCAGAGTTTGTTTTACTGTGCTCAGTTAATTTTTGTGGAGGCCAAGCATTGTGCTCACAATTTAGGGATACATGTGGAAAAGGGTGAGGGTGGTGGTCAAGGAAGAGGATGATAAATGCCAGAGTCAAAAATTTAATGCTGCTGTGCAGAAAGAAACAAGAGCAGCTGAACAAGGAAATACTCATCCCCCTAGCATGGCCCCAACACCCGTGATGCACATTAAAAACTGGAACAGAAGATAAAGCCGTAAGCTGTCTACAATTTAAAACCACGTGTTAATAAAATAAAATCCAATAGGACTTTGTTGTACTACAAGAAATTCTACAATGACACGTTTAAGCTTTTCAGCCATGCGAATATGCTTTCAGCAAAAAACCAAGAATGTTATGACTGCAAAGAAATGATCAGCATGTGGCAACAAATAGAAGGCAATTTTATGCCAAATGCGAGAACCACAGCTAGACACATTCTTTCCACATGAAAATGATATTCAGAACCCATGCTTTATTTTCACATATATATCCACAAAATTTAAATTAATCTGATAAGAACCATATTTTAGGCCAGCTAATCAAACTTAATCTGGAGCAGTGAACATTTCAATTTTAACTGGGCTGAGTGTTTTAAGGTCCTCCCTCCTCCCAAGAAATCACCCGCCCAATTCACTTCAAAGCACCATATTTACTAGCCAATGGCAGGTGGATGTCAATAGGGCATTGTTCCATTAGAGATGGGCACCCAGGACAAGAGTATACAGAAGAGATGCCTTTAAGACAAAGGGACCATTATGTAGATTATGTTTTTCTTCAGTGAACCACTCCATGATGGCAGCTCAGAAAGGAACATGTATGCTGTAACTTATATCGGAACAAGCCTCCAGTCAAACCCATTTCTAGATTTAAAATTACCTAAGCCACTGCTAAAATATTGCAGAAGCAACATCAATCATCCATTGCACACCAAATGACAGCATTGCTACATACCATGTGGCCTCCATGCACAAGCTTATCAGCATAGAAGACCATGTGACAATTTACCAAATTGGCATATGCTTGCACAGAACATTTTTAATTATTAGTTCTCAGCTACAAAATTATCACTTGACATGCAAATATTGTGCTGTACAACAGGAATTCTAGCCCAGTAGCTTTATCATCAACATGAGAACAAATTTCAGAAGGGTATTTCTCATGCAATTTTTCAAATCGCTTTCTGAGACTGTTAACATTGCAATTATAAACATTGCCTACTGTAGGTTTTGCCCTTTAAAGTGTTGATCGATTGCACAAATGCATTCCACACAAGATCCTTGATAGCAGCAGACAGGCAAAACTTCACCCAATACAATTTGATTTTCTATCTTGAAAAGGAGATATACGTGTAGGGGGCATGATTACTATAACTCAGCAGTCATTGGTCACCCTAAATATCAAGTAGATAGTAATCACTTGGAATAGATGGAAATTTTTTTAAAAGTTAGACTTTGTGTCTTTAAAAAACACACCAAGTTAAGTAGTAAAGCCCTTTTGGCTCAGTTTATTTGCTTCTGCTTTCAGATAATCAAAAGAATGTAATCTACAAAACAGAGCATACTGTTCTTTTTGAAGCCGTGATACCACAGTCTTATGATCAGCCTGTAGCTATCAAGGACATGACACCAGCATGTTTACTAAAAACCACCACAGGCAAAGTCACAAACAACATTCAATGTGACTGGAGCTGTGCAGCAATCTCTTCTCACCAACTTTCAACCTTTGTTAGAGGTGTACACACCATGTTCCCCTAATCCCCCAACTATACAGAACCCAGACCCGGATGAAGTGCTTGGAGGGAGAGGGAGTGTCACATCGCACAGGTATTTTACCTGGTGAGACGCAGGAGGAGCCAGGCCCGGAATCACCCCATAGAGCCCGAAGCCTCCAAGTGGCGCAACTAGTCCCTCGGAACAGTTCTCCGGAGAAGGTTCGAGTCAAATGGCCTCAGGCCTGCAAGACGGCAGTCTGGCATCAGTTCGACGAGGATGTCGACAAGGTGCTAGAAGAGGAAGATGACCAAGTACGAAGAGCTGGTCAGAGACTGCCGTAAGCAGGGCTGGAAGGCAAGGTGTATGCCCATCGAGGTTGGCTGCAGAGGTTTTCCAGGGCAATCGCTCTACAAAGCCTCGAGTGCACTGGGCATCACCGGAGTGTCGAGGAGAAGAGCCATCAAGAACACCACAGAGGGAGCGGAGAAGGCCTCGAGATGTCTCTGGATCACGAGAGAAGGTCCATGGGGAGGAGCGAATGCCACCTGAACACAAGTCGTGGTCTGATCAACCACGGCTGGGTCGCCTGGGTGAGGGTGTCTGATGTTGAAAGACCCGAAACACCCAATGACCCCAGGTTACATCACTGATGTGTTCAGGAGCATCAATAGATGTATTTTTTATCAATCATCCTGACCATTCTCCTTTTACCTATTGAAAGACCCAAACAATGGGTTGCTATTTCTCATTAAATATGCTATGAGGAAACACAGTAGAGGAATATTTGACATTGGGAAAGGACGGACCAATATTAAAGGGAAAAAATCAAAAAAATAATATACGACATTGAATTTGTGGACTATGCTTTTGGCAACATGGGGTAATTGCAGATAAAATGTCATGTTGATCATCAAAAGAGGATGTAACACGGAGGAATGAAACCAGTGTCCTGAGTATCACCTGGTTCAATCCAAGTGGCGTTCAAACTGATGGGCCTCACCGATTATTGCCTCAAAGTACAGAGGTACATTTCTTGCATTTACAAATAGAGTTGAAGGTAATATTGGCTTAATTTGGGAGTTATGTCAAACAATGTGCCAGATAGGACAGACATTAATCGGAGGGTTGTGATAATGGTACATCAGAGGTGTGTGACAATTTGTACACAGATGACTAACAATTGGATTAAGATCCAGAGCACAGAAGAGAAAAAAAATCAGAGTATCCGAGGTGGTGGATGGGGTCAGATACAAGTCAAGAGATTGCAGTGGCCAATAGTATTCAAGCAGACAACAAAATCGTTTTCACTAGCCTTACATTGACTCATCCACATTAACTGCAATTGCTGACTGATCAGGGATTATCTGCTCTCCAAAGTGGCTTAATATGGACATTCTACCTCTTGACATTTGGAATCTAGAATCTTGCCCAAATATTTTGTAGAAAGAGTAGAAAAGCATATTTGAATAGCCTGACCTTACTGAATTTGGATGTTCAGAGATATATGTACGCCATTCCAAAATAGAAGCATGTAGGCAACGGTAAGCAATTAAGAAAGTAAATGGAATGTACAGCTGTAACATAACATCCCAACTTCAGCACTTAATAACTTTACTAATTGAAGCCAACATGCCAAAAGCCTTCAAGCACCCCATCTACCCCTGGCACTACTTTCAGGGAACTATTTACTTGTACTCCTAGCTCCCTTTGTTCGACACCATTCCCTACCACGCTCCCGTATCTGCTTTAACTTCCCAAAATGGAATCTCTCACACTTATCTGAATTACATTTAATTTGCTATTTGTCACCCATTTGCCTCGTCAATCAAGATCCCGCTGTAATTCTTGAGAAGCATCTTCACCGTCTGCAAGAGCATCCATTTTAGAGTCATCTGCAAACTTACTAATCATGCCTTACACATTGTCGTCCAAATCATAGAAATAGATGACAGACAGCAATGGGCCCTGCACAGATCCCCAAGGGACACCAGTCATAGGCCTCTAGTCCAAAGGCCTTCCTCCATCACCCTCTGCTTTCAACCAAGTAGCCAATTGCACTCAGTTTGGTCTCTCTGGATCCCATGTAATCTAACCTTAGAGAGCAGCCCACCATGCACCTCCTTAACTGTATAAAAAAAACCTTGCTGACGTCCACGGCATTGCCCTCAACCTTTTTGGTCACTTTACAAAAAAAATTTCAATGACATTCGTAAGACACTATCTGCCACACAAAACCATGCTGGCTATCCCTAATCAATCCCCAAATGCATGGATATTTAATCTCTTGTTGGAATATTCTCCCTCCCACAGGTTTGACTTACTGGTCTATAGTTCCCAGGTTTTTCTCAACAACCCTTATTAGCCACCCCCAGTCTTCCAGCAGCTCACCAGTATCTAATGATATTCATATATCCAGTACACCTGCAATTTCTTCTCTTCCTTTACAGTGTTCCTGGATATATCTGCTCAGGCCCAGTAGAATTATCTACCTTTATACATCTTGGGACATCCAACACATCTTCGCCTGTAATATGGATGGTCTTCACAACATCGTCATTAACTTTCCCAAGTTTTACATCTTTCTCCACATTAAAAACAGAGGAGAAATATTAATTGAGGACATTTTGATTACTTTCCATTGTACCATAGAGATATAAAGTCTATAATAGACTTTATTTGTATTTCTATGACTCTACAGACCTTGGCTGGGAACCTGGGGCTCACCAAAAGTGTTCCCAATTGGGCCCCGCACCTCCTAAGGCCGGCCCTGGTGGGAGGGGGGGGGGGGGGGGAGGGAGGATGGCTTGAGTGGGTACAGGATTTTCTGGAGCTCCTTCCAAATGACAATATTTTGTATGTTCAAAGTTTTAAAAGGACTAGGCAGGAATATCAAAATGATCACCTGCAACTGAGAAAAAATAGATGATTTGTGCATGAAGAAGCCATGACCAAAGCAAAGATACTAGAGCAGAGACAGAAGCCGGTTATGGAAATGGTGCTGAAGATTACCCATGACCCTACTACCGCTTTTTCGTCGAGTGGACTATCTTGCTCCGTTATAGGATCTTTGGTTTCCAGTTTCCATGAGATGGAGAGTGTGGAGGAAAGTGGCGCTGTAAGGGCAGTCTACATCTTTCACCAGCTCATTAGAACATTTCCCAATTCCATAATGACTGTCTAAGAACTTGTCCCTCATCAGACCTGGCGTCTCTCCGCCGTAAACAGAGTTCACCTCCTGCACTCAACTCGTAGACCACCCGCTCCTTCCTGAAGTGGATATCAAACAGCTGTAAACCGCTGGCGGGACTGTGGCGGAACGCGAACTCCCAGGCAAAGTAGCGAACGTGGTTGTTTACAACGTGGTATCTTGGTCCACGTAGCTCGAACTGGAGGGGGCCATGGGTTTGAAACTTCTGCCGAGGTCTCAGCGACGCGTAGTTGGGATCCAAATCCGTCCAATGGATCTCTCTCGCTCTCTCTCGCCTCGGCATTCCCAGAATCATTTGCCGATTTGCGGGGACGGCTGCATCTGCGGTTCCTTCCAGTTGGGGGGGAACCCTGGCCCGTGGCAGCTCCTGGTCCATTCCTTCTGCGGGTGCCGCCTGGCCCGCTGAGTTCCTCCAGCACTGTGTTTTTTGTTTGGCTCTGGAGTTGAAGGTGGACACGGGGAGCTGGGGTGGCTCAGCGGGACGGGCGGCGGCTCTGGGGAGTGGGTGGCGTTTCGGGTCGAGACCCTTCTGCAGACAATCACAAGTACTCTCACCGGCGAGAGTTCAGTTCAGTCTGAAGAAGGGTCTTCTCTCCAGAGTCGCTGCCTGTCCCGCTGAGTTACTCCAGCTTTATGTCTAACTTCAATTTCAAGAGTTAAATAAAAAACAGAGTGCTGGAGGAACTCAGTGGGCTAGGCAGCATCTGTGTAGGGAATAGATTAGGAGTTGTTTCGCAACAGGGTTCTTCTTCAATAGGAAGGAACTGCAGATCAAAGATACTAGAGCAGATATTAGTATCTTTGCTGCAGATCAGGGATGATATTCTTCCGATTTAAATCGTAAATCCGATTTGTTTTCCTATTTTCAATTTTTTGTGCCCGATTATTTGGCGGCCAATCAACCGCTGTTTCTAAGGGGGTTGCGTCCAATCACCGACCAGATACCCTTAAAATTCCCATCCAATCAACAAATTGGTCTCCTCCTGTCCAATCAGCCGCCGTCTCCAAGGGCATTGTGTCCAATCACTTAATGCACTGGTCACTCGGCGGCCACTCAGACAGTCTCCTAGGCGCCTTTTGATCAATCATCGACCTGCTTCCCTCACCGAAGCAGACGATGATTGCAGCCGGGAGAGGGAGAGGGAGAGGGAGAGGGAGAGGGAAAGGGATATGCAAGAAAGCAGCTATGACATAATACAATAAACTATATTATAAATACACAATAAACAAGTTATGCATTCTTGTACTCTTACATGGGTATGACCGCACATTTAAACCCCCCCCCTTCCCAACCTCACGGACCTTAGAGTACCCCTAGTTCCTAAAACCCATTTCCATCACTGGTCAAGATCCTTCTCAAGAGATTCTGTCTGACAGTTAATCCAGTTTTGTGTCTATCTTCGGTTTAAAGCAGCATCTGCAGTTCCTTCCTACACATAGATACTTTGGATTTCTGAGGGGTTCGATTCTCTTTCGTTACCTTAATTCCCTTAATAAGATCTCTTTGGATTCTCCTTAAATTTATCTGCCAGACCAATCTTATGTAGTTTTTAATATACTCCCAATTTTATTCTTCAGCACGCTTCTCAATCCTCTACAGTCTTCCAGGGATGCACGTGATCTCAGCAGTCTATGTGACAGATGCCCCCTTTTCCCTGACTGGAATAAAATTTCTCTCAATCAGGATTCCATACTCCTTTCCGTCTTGCCCTTCACTATAACAGGACCAAACATGCCCTGAACACACAATATTATGATTTTAAATAAAAAACATTTAATTTTCCAGATTGTCCTTTGCCTGCAAACAACCTATTCCAATCAATTTTTGCAATGTCCTGTTTAACACCAAAGTTGACCTTGGCAGAATTTATAACTTGTCGGCTAGCCCTATCCTTATCCATAACTAATTTGAAATTAATATAACAGTGGTCGCTGATCTCAAAAGACAGGCCCACGGATACTGCAGTCACTTGCCCTGACCAAATCCCAGAGGAGCTCAAGCTTTACCTTCTCCCTTGCAAGGCCCTCGACTTATTGCCTGAGGAAACTCTCCCAAACATTCTTAACAAATTCCTCCCCATTTAAGCCCTTGGCACTATGGCAGCCCAATCTATAATGGCATTAATTTGTAATTGTTCATGTTTTTACTTATTTAAAGCTTATGTAAAGCTGCCTTAAAAATATTCAAAGAAACTGCTTCAACCATCCTTTGTGGAAACGAGTTCCAAAGTCTCTCAATGTCAAAAATGTTATCCATGTTTTAAATCAGCAACTTTGTTATTTTAAACAATGACCCCCGTTCTAAATTATCTCACAAAAAACATGCTTTCCACATCCACCCTGTGAAGACTCCTCAGGACCTTGTGTTGCCAATCAAGTTACTTGCTTTTCTATAGTTGAGCAGATAAATGTTTTATGAAAATTTAAGTATAACACATTCACCTGTTCATCTTTGTCCACATGATCATCCCTGATGATTATAGTCTCCCTCTCTACATGAGAGAGGGAGACTATACATGAGGTATATTAGGTAACCACAGATGGTCGGCTGCCACGTTGGAATGTGTCCATTCTGTGTATTCCAAAAGATCCTGTCAAATGTCTGTCACTGCATCTAGTGCACCTCTACATGTAGATGAAAATCCCCATTATCACCACCTTATCTTTCTGACAAGCTCAGTTTATAGTCCTAGCACAAGGTTACTTACTGATAGTGAACCCATGCACCAGTGACTTCTTGCCTTCGTTATTTCTCATTTCTACTATACATCAAATCTTTTCTGGAGTAATAATTAAGTAAATTAGGCCTTTGACCTTTGGAGTTAAGAATGAAAGGTGCTCTTATTGAAAGATACAATAATCCAGAAGGAGGTTTAAAGGGATAGACGCTGAGGGGGTATTTCCTTTATATAGGAATCATATAGAATAAGTAGGCATAGTGTCACGATAAATGGATTACCTAATTAACACAGAAGGAAGAAACTCCTTCACTCAGAGAATTATTGGAATTCTCTACCACAGAGATTAGTGGAGGCTGAATCAGTAAACATATTCAAGAAAAAGGTGGCAAGATATAGAATTTAGGGCAATCAACAGTAGTAGGATCCAGGCAGAATAGTGAATTTAAAGATTAAATAAACTATAGACAGACACAAAATGCTGGAGTAACTCAGCAGGGCAGGCAGCATCTCTGGAGCAAAGGAATGGGTGATGTCTTGGGTCGAGACCCTTCTTCAGACTCCTTCCTACACATTAAATAAACTATGATCTCACTGAATGGCATAGCAGTCGAGAGACCACATTGTGTACACCTGCTCTCATTTATAAAAATATTATTGTGTTCTTATAAACTTGCCACAAATGTTCATCACTTCTTAGGGAACAGACAGTGCAGTTTTCTGCAAGGCGAGATATATTCAACAGGCAGGGTGTAAACCTGAAATAATCAGTTGGATTAATTGCTTTAGCTAAACTTTTTCTAGCCCATGATTTATTTCCTTCCACAACATCCCAACTTGCTATTTACTTTGAACTGTGAAATATCAATTATTGATTCAATTTTCAATTTCTGGTTAATGAGTTAATCAATAAAACAGCACATACTTTAAACTGACTTTCATTAAAGATCTATTTCAGAATGGCTTCTTTGAAAAAGTAATCAAAATGTATTAAAACTCTTTTTCGATACCTCCAAATTATTGAAAGAAACTTTGGATACAACATTGTGCCTGATCACCATCAACTCTGCATGCTAATCTTACTCTTGTCTACTAAACAACGGCTGTTTGAGAGCAACAGTGAAAAGATAAAGGTGAAAAGTGAACTGGCTGAATATTGGTTCTAGTATGTGAAATTAATTTTTTTTCTCTTCTATGCACACAGTTGCTAAGGTGCCATGATGTTCTGATGTTGGATTTCAGTGTCATCTAACTGGAAAAGCTCGTGAAAACCATGGTCCTGTAATGTTACACAATTATCAACTCTTGCCAATTCCAAACAAATGTTTCTCACACAATATTTGAACTAGATATTTCCAAAGACAGGTTTGTAGGTTAATCAGCTTCTGTAAAATTGTCCTTCGTGTGTTGGATAAAACTAGCGTACGGGAGATCGCTGGTAGTTTTGGACTTGGTGGGCTGAAGGGCCCGTTTCCACTCTGTATCTCTCAACAAAACAGGTCAAATTATGTAATTCTATTAGACAATATAGAATTGTCTATATTGACAATTATATAAAATGTTGGGAAGTTTTGTTCTTCTGCAATTTTGCTTTGAATTACCAGGCAACCACATTTTTTTTAGAATTAAGGTGTAATAGTATTGAAATACAAATAGTTTATTCATTTAAAAAAATCAGTTTGCTGTTCAACATAAAGCAAATGATTACACAAAACACACTGATTGCAACATCTGGCACTATTGACAAAAGATACCATGAAGGTAAAAATAGCTGAAGCACCAAATACTTTGTGTGCGTGGCATGGTCAGCAGGCTATTGTCTAAAGATACCACACAGCATTTGCAGGAACACTCAGTGCAACAATTAACTGAAAACAATCTCTGTCACTATTTTAATTATGCAATGTACCAACATTTTCAAGCAGTTTAGCAATGAAAAAGGCTGCCTATCACCCCATATACAATCTACTGTATAGAAGTAAAGTTAAATTCTCTACCATCTCCTCAAAATTAAACTCCATCCTATGTGTCCATATCTTGTACGTGGACAAACTTCGTCAGGGCCTTTATTGATTGGACCAGACAGGGCTCTCGCTTAACTTTTTTTCCCCTGTTGCCAGCCGGGCAACCTTGGCAGCTTTCTAGGTTGCCAAATGACAGTTTAGGTGGTCATTTAAGATGGCTTGCATGACGCGTGCGATAATGTGCTCGGACGAAGTGCGTAGTTACCAGTCGGAATTATGCTCAATGAAGCATTCACATATTATTTCTGCTTCAAATAAAGTCACAAACTAAACATATTCACCAATCAAGACATGATATATACCACAATGACATGCAGCAAAGTTGTAATACAGTATCTCAACTCTTTTCACACATTTCAATGAATGCAATTTTTATTATTTCTTTCCCTTCCAAACAAAAATGTGGTTGGATTATTCAGCGTATGATCAACTTGTGTCAATAAATCCTGGACCATGATAATATATATGCTTAACCATGCATACTACAGATTGATGCAAGCATGTTTTCTGTGAAGGACCGAAAAGTATCATGACATGGCCAGAGCATGGGTCGTTATTGCTATTGGTACAGAAACACTCTCGCTTCCCACATAATTTATCCACAACAAAATATACAGCTTGCAAGGAATTTTCTAAAGGCATTTTATGATAATAGCCGTTAAAACTGACTATACCCATCTGACAGGTTAAACATTACACTAACTAACAAGAGATGGCCAAAGGACATAAATGCAGCAAATGTTCTTTTGGTAATATATTTAAAGGTGTCAAGACGCCACATTACCGGACAATCAGATTAGATGTATGTGTTGTGAACAGCAATGAAGATACCCAGTTTGTAAGCAACACATTTTCCATCATTCCCACTTCAGAATTAATGTTAAAATTTCAACTGAAATATCTCCTGACCAAATTTGTGATGTATATGACTGACTGTAGAAGTAAAACCTGGATAAATCCAACATATAGTTGTGAATGTTGCTCATTAAAATAACTACAGTACTGATACTCCATATTAAGAGCATTGATTTGCCGTTAAAATGAATTCTGTAATAACGTGTCAACGGTAGCAGCGACAATCGAACACTGCGGTTTTAATGTTTCACGTGTTCACAATTTTATTAATCCATCTTCATGGATTAAAACAAATAATAACATCGGGAATTAAAACATATTTGATTGTATTCCGTTATCAAACATAGTCAATGTTCCCTCTGAAGACATTTCCAGCACAATAGGGTCAGGAGGGGGCGGGGGTGAAAGTGCAGGATGGATAGATGGCGACGGCGGTTGGGGGGGGGGGGGTTTGAGAAGGCAATCAGTGCGGAATGGATGGATTGAGGCAGGGGAATTAGTGCGTGTTGGTTGGAGTAGGTAAAATTGTGAGGGGCGAGCGCGGGGGATGACAGTGGGGTTGAATGGGGAGATCTGTGCAGGATGGATGGGGGGGGAGCAGTGCAGGATGAAGGGGTGGAGCAGTGCAGGATGGATGGGAAGGGGGGTCAGTACAGGATGAATTGGGGGACCAGTGTTGGATTGATGGGGAGTGGCAGGAGAATCAATGCGAGGTGGATAGGGAGATCAGTGCACGATGAATAGATGGGGGGGGAGGGGGGAGTAGATGAGGGGAGCACACAGGATGTCAGTGAGAACTGAATAGACGCAGGAATGGGGATCAGTGCGGGATGGAGAGGAGGGGTCTCAGGATAAGGGGGGTGGAGGGGGATGTACAAGAGAGAGAGAGAGAGAGAGGAAGGGGCAGAGGAGGTGGGAAGGAAGGTCAGCGCTCCTCGGACAACACCGGCATCATCGCTGCCTTGGCCGTCCCCGAGGCACGGAAATTGCTATCAAAATATGGAGGGGACAGGGGGGGGGAGACACAATATCTTGGCGGACACTCACACACATGCACGAGGCTTCAGAGGCTCAATCCAGCTCTAAATGCAGCTCAACTCTGCCTGTCTCGCCTGGTTATGCCTGGACTGATGACATATTTCCCGTAAATCCAGGCAGGGATAACCTGGCGGGACAGGCAGAGTTGAGCTGGGTTTAGCGCTGCTTCTCTGCGCTGGCTGTGGGCCTGGGGGCACCGCGCCCGTCTGACTCCTGACGTCTCTGGACACCCTCGGGCGTGGGGGGGGGCTCTCGGGTGGGGACCTCTCAAAACAGGGGGGGACGTGTCCCCCCTGCCCCCCCTGGATTTCCGCCCCTCGTCCCTGTCCATCGCCAAGTGTCGCCGCCAAAGGGGGAGGCAGTTGGGATCTCCTCTCCACCGCCTCCCCTCACCGCCAACCAACAGGAAGGTGCAGATGCTTCAGACGGCGGAAGTGGGCCTCCCCCTGCCTCCCTCCCGGCCTCGGCATGCGAGAGGGTTTGTTTCGAAAGCGCCACTGGCGTAGTGGCAAGCAGCAGCCCTTGTCAGGGCGGGCGGGGGGCGGGAAGAGATGGAGCCGCCGTCACCGCTGCTGCTGTTCGGGGCCCGTCATTCGCTCGACCCTCCGTTACCCCGCACCTAGTATCTTTCCCACGCATTACAGCCGTCGCCGACACAAAACGTCACGTTCCTTTTCTCCAGAGATGCTGCCTGACCCGCTGAGTTATTCCAGTTTGTGTCTATCTTCGGTACAAACCAGTATCTGCTTGCCAAGCCTGGGAAAATGACTCGGCGTTTAGGTTGCCCGGCAGCACTTTGGGTGGTCAGTGGCACCCGGGCAACCACTAATTTCGAGCCCTGCCAGAGAGTGAAGGGAGGCAACTTACAGCGAAGGGTCAATGTACATCAACATTTCCACACACCCCTTCCCCCAAATCAGTCTATTTAAGTACCGTAAATAAACTATAAAAACATTTCTTTAGTAATAACATTGCCTAAAATTAATCGGGCACAATAACCTCAATTCTCATGGACCATAACATTAGTCGCCAGATGCATCCTTTCCTCCTTCATCCAGTCGATTTCACGTCACCAGGTTTGTGACAGTGCCTCGTTATCCTTCACCATTCTATGATGTTCAATGTCCATAAATTTGGATTTCTAAACTTGGCTGCCATATATTCCCAAATTAGCATTCTGAACTGTTTCTGCCATATCTTCCATTCAAAATCTTTCCAAATGTTTAGTTAAAATTGACCACTTCTGTTTGTATCCTTGGTTATAAAGACTTCATTTTCTATCCTCACTCAAACTCATCATCCCCCAAAACCCCTGCGGTCTACTTGCTCCTGCTGCTCACACACAGCTAGGAACTATGTCCACATTTTCCCACCTTGGTCACCCAACCCATCTATCATTCACATTTATATCAACAGTCGCTTAGATGTTTATACGATATCCAGAACTCATTGATTGATTTGGCTTCTCCACATGGTATCAGGAATTTTGATGTTTTGTCATTGGGAATAATTGTTGTAAAGAACATTTGAAAAAATGTATTTCTCCCATTACTCATGATTTCCTGCACATTAGGAATCATAATTTATGATTATGATTGAATCAATATTTCTATCATGCAAGTTGCACCGATATCTCCATTACTACTTATTTTCTTATAATCCACAACATCCCATTTTGTTCTGCAAAACCCTCCTCTTCTGCACCCCACCTGGGTAATGCACACATTTCTCACAATCCCCTCCCCTTTTCATTCCCACCTAAAACCCTTACCTGTTTTCACATTTCACTACTCTTTTTCTCTGTATCTTATACCATGTGTCCTCATTTTCATCCCTAGCCTTTGTCCACCCACCTGCCTATCACTCCATCCCCCCACTTATCAAATGCTAGGCTTTGTTTCTTTTGTTCCTCCTCCTTTCCCCCTGCTTGCCCCCTCCCACAAATCAGTCTGGTGTGCCCAGACCCAAAACATCGCCTATCCATATCCTCCAGAGATACTGCCTGACCCATTGAGTTAGCTTTTTTTTTTTTTTTAATATATACATGCATCTACAATTCCTTGTGTCGACAGGATGAAAGATTGCAAGTAGTCACAAAACTGAGTCAATATTACCATACAAAATGTGATATACTATGCAGCTTTAAGTTTTTGAATTAAGGCAAATTTAACAGTCGAAGGAGTTTGAATATTTTATAATACTGTACCTTCACTTTTTCTCCTTTTATATCAACAGTTTTAATCATAAAATCAACTCCAATTGTGGCTCCTTGGCCTGGTGGAAACAAGCCCTGCAAAAACATAAGACTTTCAGTCCATATGTATTCATTAATTTTGTATTCACCTTGATAAAACAATTTGAGAATCTCTCACAAAAAAAGATATCAGATTCAAATCAAATTGCCTTTCTTGACCAAATGGGGAAAAGACACCAAATATAGAGCATGATATAAAAGAAAACTAAAATTTGCAGTTATCAAAGCTATTAAATATTTTAAAAAGCAAAACTAAAAATAAAACTTATAACCTTCAATAACACAGAACTAAACATTTATGTTAGCAATATGATATGTATTTCCCCAAGATATTGGGGCATTACTTTGCCTAATATTAAAAAACATTAAAAGTAAATTGATATCATGTTATGATACGATAATATTCAGCAACAGAAATTTCTATTCCATCTCATGGGCATCTTCTGAAGATTGGAAAGTCAGCTGGAGTACCAACATAAAGTAAAATATTTTTCACATGGGCACAAGCTGAAAGGAAAGCATGGAAATCACTACTGAACCCACAGTAAGGGAATAATTTCACCAGCAGTTTGCACTGAACATCAGGACTTTTACTTTCAAGTTAGTGTTGCCAAATGAATGGAAATTCCAGTTAGCTACGCGAGTTCAAGTAGCAATCAGTCTTCCAACTTGAAATTCCAAATTTTTTCAGAAATCTGCAATAAAAACAAAATCAATTCTTCACCAGAGAGATATCTGGCAAGAACTATTTCCAGGTCTTTCCAAGCATTTCTTGGCACAAGCTAACTAAGTATCCAATTTCCATTTCAGTTGCACATTGGATGATTTCAGTCCACGTAACGTTGCTTTTGATGTACTGTAGGGAAGGTAAGGCTAATTTGCTGCAGCAGCAACTATCATTAGGCATTCGCAGAACTGTGTTTTAATAAATCCCACAGTGGATTGAGATACTTGTATGGCTAATCTCTACTTAGCAACGGTTCTTCAGAACATACCACCAAGAACATTCCCCAAATATCAAACCCTAGCTCACCATTCCTCTTCCAATCCCCTGATTTTCTAAGAATCCTCAGATCCAATTCCCCAACTCCATTCCACCAATTGTTCTGTATCGTCAGCCAATGATCCTCATAAACTAATCTCTACCACATCCTCTCCAACCCCAAGCCACTTACCTATTCACCACACCGAACTCCAGATCCCCAACGATGAGAAGAGCTCATAGTCTGCTCTTGGCTCTGAGTTATGGTCAGAAATTCAAGTCCCATCCCCTTTCACCGGCCTATGTCACCGGAGAAGTTCCCTTCCACCAACATCCCCCCCAAGGACCCATTCTCTGAAGATTGTCCTCACGCAATTCTTTTCTGGTCCCATTCTTTGATGTTAATCTCCCTGCTATCCACTGAGCCTTTCTGAAGACCGACCTGATCAAAGAACAGTCTCTGATCCAACTACAGCCCCTATGGTAGTGTTGGATTCATGAATGAAGAACGAAGAAATGCTATACATTTCAATATTTGGCAACAAATGCCAAGCATGTTATGTATACATTTAACCCTTAAAAATTCAGATGCACACCTAGTAAATTAAAGAATAGAAATTAGAATATTTGGACGCCTTTGTTGTGAACACTATGTCCCAATAGGAGGTTTCCATTTTAAGATCATAGTGATCCCTTTTCAGAGAAGTGCATATGATGTAGATAAGGAAATGTACCTGCCTCTTCCTGTTTTCAACAAAATTGGGCCATTTACACAAACTGTGTTATTGTCAAGTCATTCCACTTACTGCAGAAGTTCCTTCCATAAGGAGTAGCTCTTGCAAACCTAGAGGCAAATACCATCTGGAGCTCCCCAAGCTCAAAATACCTCTTGCCCAAAAATCCACGTGGGCCTGGGGAGTAAAATGCTAATGGCCATTTGGATCATTGTACCCATTTCAATTTTAAGGCACAAAGCTGGATTTGTGAAGGACAGTGCTTTGGGAGATGGCCAAAGACGTATTGTTTTGTTAAAATCAAAATGTAATGCATGATACTTGAAGTTGACATACATCTTAAGGGGCATGCTGGTAGGGTTGTGACATAGCATCCCAATGCCAGTTCCCAGGTCCACCATTATTAATTTCAGTACAGTCCGAGACACGAAGTAGAAGCAAATAGTGGGATTAAGAGTTGGGTCCTAGCCTGGAGAAGCTTTACAAAATTCTGGTCTTTCCAGACCGAGAGCAACAGACACTCCAGAGATAAATTGGAACAATTTTTCTGGCAACTCTCCAACATGGCACAGGGAATAACAAGATCTGATGCCTGACTGACATAGAAATTACATCTTATGCTCAAACAGGAATATTGCTATGTAACAGTGAAACAAACAGTGTTACACAGCTAGATTTAGGCCATGTACTTTGATTTATATATTGCGGGGAAGTTAAAATGGAAAAAGTAAATAGTGTGTACAAGGGCAGCAATTAAAACTGAAAATATACATCCTTCAGAATTATTCATACAAAGCTAGAGTTATAAATGTATTCACATTTATTTAATCCTGATCATTTTCTGAATTAATGAGCATATAAGTTTAGAATTCACAATGAAATATTGCGGAATCCACTTCTTGATGCCTGTGATGTATATGTAATGTAATATGTAACGTAAATGCCAGTGCCCCTTGAGGCCAAAAGCAGAAGCTGGCAAATGTACCTGTGCCTCGTGACGGAGGTCAGGTGACCTTCTAGAAGTTTGTCATTGCAGATTAAACCATTCCTACAAGATGTTGGACGTCTATTCATTGTGTTAGTCACAACAAGGTCTTAAGGAAGACATTACAGTGCCTTTGAAGTCTAAAGTTTGTGAAAGGAAATTACAGGCAGTCCCTGTCTCAAGAGTTGTGTTCCTGAGAACTGTATGTAAACTGGTTTCTCCACAAGTCAGAAACAAAATTTAAAGGAGGGTTGATTAAAATGAACATTTATTTATTATCTTCCTGTGTAGTTACAATAGTACAAAATGACAATGTCCTACATCTAAGGGCTAGTTTTGAAGCAAAATGAACTTGGCCAGGTGACTGGTGTTACAGTGGAAGAGCATTTTGGGGATAGTGATTGTAGCTCCATAAATTAAGATTATTTTGAATAGGGAGAAGGCTGAGCCTTGTGAGAATGTACTAAATTAGAGTACAGCCAACTACAACATTATTTGCCCAGAGCTTGGGAGGGTACACTGGGAGCAGTTGTTATTGGGCAAGTCTGCATTTGACATGTGGGAGTCCTTTAAAGGCCAGTTGATTGAAGTTCAGAACTGGCATGTTTCAGTAAGGGGGAGGGGCAAGTATGGCAAAGTAATGGAACCAAAGCGAGGACAGTGAGATCAATGCAGAGAATACTAATATGCAAGTGCAGTTTGGTATTGAGGAGGATGTGTTGGGGCTCTTAAAGAGCATTATGTTGGATAAATCCCCAGGGTGGGGCAAGAGGAGATGGCAAGAGCCTTGACAAAGACATTTGCTTTTTCTCAAACCATACCTAATGGATCACACCTAATGTTGTTCCTTTACTCAAGTTTAGGGAGAATTAAGGGACTTTATAGGCCTGTGAGCCTCATGTCAGTGGTAGGGAAGCTATTGGAGAGGATTCTTTAGGATAGGATTTGGGACAAGAATTGGATACTCTCATTTGGAAGAGAATTGGTTGATTTGGGACAGTCAGCATGGCTTTGTACAAAGTAGGTTGTTCCTTACCAATGATCAAATTTGTGAAGATGAAGAAGGTGATTGATTAGGGGATGAGGTGGATGCTGTCTAGGTGGATGTTAGCAAGGCATTTGATAAAGTCCTCCGGCGTAGGCAGATTCGGAAGATTAAGATGCATGGGAAAGTTAATCCTGTGGATTCAGAGCTGGCTTATCAATGGAAGACAGAGCGTTGTGTTGGAAGACAATGTACATGCTGGAGCACTTGTTACAGAGACGAAGTTCAATGACTAATGGGGTAAAGGTGAATCGAACAGTACCATAGCATACGAAAGGACCAGAGGCCTGATAAAAGAGGGTAATAAACTGAACCTGTTCTTTAGTTACATCAGCAGCTACTACCTATTAATTCCAAATGGTAATGGTAATTCCTACCACGAGTAAACCCACCTTACCAGCTACCCAAGAAAAAAAATATTCAAAGCTATTCAGAACATCTTAAATTCTTCAAAAACTAAAATAAGGACACTATAAAACAATATTTAAATCCTCAATGAAATTTCAAACGAAAATGAACTTAAATGCTGAAAAATCAGCTTAGTCTAAACCACAGGTGATCCGCTGTGCAATAGTTTGGTTCTGCCTTCATGCCAACTCCAGACTTTAGCACAAAAGGTATAAAGGGCAGCAGTTGTGAGCAGAGCTGCTTTTTTTGTTAAGTAAGTTTGCATTTGACATCAAAATTGCTGGGGTTGCAGACTCTGACAAAGGTTGTCAAAGTAAACGGTCGGTAATACATCAGCTACAAAAATGGACAGAGAAGTGGCAAATGGAGTTTAATCCCAGCGAGTGAGAAGTGTTCACTTGAGAGGTTGAATGCAAGGAGAAAATAGAACATTAATGGCATGACGCTTGATAGCATTGATGTACAGAGGGATCTTGGGGTCCAAGTCCATAACTCCCTGAAAGTGGCAATGCAAGTAGATAGCGAGGTAAAAAAGGTATGATATGCTTGCTTTCATAGGTCAGGGCATGGACTACAAGAGTATGGAAGTCATGAACCTGTTTTAAAGGACTTTGTTTCGGCCGCATTTGGAGTATTGCCTGCAGTTCTGGTCGTCCCATTAAAGGAAAGACGTGGCAGTTTTGGAAAGGGTGTGGAGGTGGTTTACCAGTATGATGCCTGGATTAGGTAGTATTCGAAGTTGGACTTGGATTATTTCTCTTGAATGCTGGGAAACCTGATAGACTTGTATAAAATTATGAGTGTCATAGTTATTAATCTATGGTGAAAAAAGCGGCATTAACATTGTTTCATAACCTATTTTACAAATGTCAATAAAAGCAATTGCTTTACCAGTTTCCAAAGAAAACCTCTTAAGCAGCCCTCGACTGCGACACAGCTCCCATCTGATATAGACAATAGCATTGGAATACTGTAGGGACTTGCATGTAAACCGTATTGTTGCAAGACTCGTGTTTTTTTGCATTACCCATTACCTCTATTCCATAACTCTTAACGATGTTAAATCAGGTGGTAGAATGTGTTGTGCAGATGGAAGCAGAACATTACAAGTGTATAGATCTGGTGATGAGGATAAACTTGTGGTGGCAGATGAAGATTAGTTGGTTGGGGGGGGGGGGGGGGAAGAGTGAAAGATGAGTGCAGAAATGGGCTGGGGAAAAGAGATTCAATAAGTTACAATTATTGGCTTTGACTGCAGACAAAAGCTCCCCCTTTCAGAATTATTCTTGGGCAGAGATCAGCTGACTTCAGGTGCAGAACGCCATTGAATCAGCCCTCTGTCGATAGACTCATGTGTGAGCAGCTGGATACTGTGGACGAGGGCTGTGCCCGAGGGCTGTGCCCAGCATAATTAGGCCCTCCATGTTTAGCATATATACTTCAGGTTGTTACCCATTACATTTAGTCTGCCAAACCAAATGCCATTTTGGCTCGTAAAAGCTCATTTAAGTGATTTACACCATTGTGATGTGCATTTTCCTAAAACACTTATCTATATGTAACACTTAAAAGATTTAGGAGGGAGGTTATCAATTCTGAGGCACAAGTAGTTAGAAAAAGGAAAAACATTGACATAACACGAAAATCAAAAAGGACCACCATAACTAACATAACATCAGCCCTCAATTCAATGCTCCAGTGCAATGTTCACATTTTTCACCACTGAAATTCCCTCATAATACATTTCCAAACTCTTGATTTTACAGCAGATCTCTTAAAGAGGAACTCGGGGTTTATAAAGTAGAAATATCTTCAGATCACAAACACAGATGGCTTGTGATGTGTAATTTCCAAATAGAGTCAGTGTCATACAGCATGGAGACAAACACTTTGGCCCAACTTGCCCACACTGATTAACACGCTCCATCTACACTAGTCTCACCTAATTGCATTTGGCACTTATCCCTCTCAACCCATCTTCTCCATGTACCTATCTAAAGGTTTCTTAAACATTGCAATAGCATCTGCCTCAACTACCTCCTTCAGCAGCTCACGCCATACAGCCACCACCCTTTGTGTAAAAAACAAGTTATCCCTCAGGTTCCTATCAAATCTTTCTCCACTCACCTTAAACCCATGTCGTCTGGGGCCTGTCTCACTTAAACGATTTTTTAGGCAACTGTGGTGACGGTCTATGTCACGGCGTGGTGCCTGAAATGGATACACCCCACGACAAGCTACCACCTAGTCGACGTCAAGCTACGACAAGCTTGCGGGACAGGCCCTTTAGGCGATTTATTTCAGCAACAGCTGAAAAATAGGTTGTCGCCACATGGTCGCGGCGTGACACGGGGCGACGCCTGTATTGTCGTGAGCAGTCTCCTCAAGTGTCGTTACTTATTTCTTGTCGCCACTGGATTTTGAAATGTTCAAAACCTCTCGGCGACAGTGGGCTTGACGTTGCCCGTCTTCTCCTGTCATAGGTGCTGTCGTAGGTTGTCGCCAGGATGACGCTAGGTGATGTAGGTTGTCACCGGGTCATGACCTCGGTGAATTCCATTGGCGACAACCTACATCATCCTACATCAACCGGCGACAGTTTCTGCATCAAGATAAGTATTCAGACATCTTCATTTGTCGCCGACAGTGTCATAGCTTGTTGCTGGTTGGAGGTAGGTTGACTTCGGGTGCCTTAGGTTGTCGCCTGTGTGGTCGCAGGTTGTCGTAGGTGTGTTCGTAGGTAGATGTCCCGAGTCACAAGGAATTGTGTCGCCGGTTGACGTAGCTTGACGTCGACTAGGTGGTAGCTTGCCGTGGACATTGTCGTGGGGTGGGTACATTTCCGGCGACACGCCGTGACAGTGACTGTCGCCACAGTTGCCTAAAAAAAAAATTGCCTGTGGGACAGGCCCTTAAGACAGTGTATAGATCAAGACAAAGTGAGAAGTGTATGAATGAACAAGAGAAATTCCATACAACAATCCAAGGATATAATTTATGAATGTTTAAAAAGGTAGAATGCCAGTTAACGATAAAAATGAGCACTGGTCAATTTCTGGAGGAATACAAGCTAAAAAAAGTTTCACTTTGTACATATCTTTGTTGACCCCCACACAAGATTACTGCACAAAGATCTGGTATCTATATTGTTTAATATGGAGTCACTCACAATGGTGCAAGAATGAAACCCAAAGCTATGGTTGTGATAAACCGGGAAAGATTCAACAAGGTTTCCTCAGAGACAGTGGGGCCGAGGGAAACTTCCCAAAAGTACACAAATATACCTCCACATGGACAGTCAAAAACTACAGGCCATTAATTTGTAACAATAAATTCAACAACTAATTAATAATATTTCTTAACCAAGAAAATTGTTATTACATGTGGAAACAAGTTTCTTGTTATGTTGAGGCAAATACCATGTGCTTTTAAGGAAATGGAAGAAGAGTCCATGAAAAAGATTATGTGAAGTCAGAGATCATATATAATGTCAACAAGCCAAGCTGGATGGTCTGTTTCTGTACTGAAATTTTACTAATATAACGATAACCGCATTGATATTAACACAGATGGCGCAGAGCATACAACACATGTTGAATTGTACAAAAGAATACAAATACTGGTCAGAATAGAAGATGCAGATTTACCACTAGCATCTGCTAAATGTTTTAGAAAAAGAAAAATGTAAACAGTAAAGAGCAAGATTTTGTTAATTGATAAAATAATGCTCCACCATTTATATTTTGCAAAACAACCCCACACAAGAAACGTGGCTGCCAAGTCTATCTACATGATCTCAGCCTGACCCCTCTCTCTAATATAAATGACAAGGAGACGAGTTCAGGCAAACATCCCATTTCCCTACATTCTGTTACTGACCCCATCAATCCAACAGACAGCTGGAGAGATGATGGTAGTTTTGGGTAGCAATGGAAATTGGTGAACCCTTTTGAATGTACAAACAAGAGTTCTCGGTGCCTCTCTGAAACTACAATAATTTGCTTTGCCCAGTTTAAGACCGATACAAAAAATATTGGAAACTTACCCGTGTCACTTAATCTACCCTTTTTTCTTTAGGTGGCTCCATTGAAAAACCTATAACTTCACATTTGTGGCTTATGCTAGAACACATTTTGTGCAGTTTGGTCAGTGTTTCTTGCCATATAGCCAAGCATGACAGATTCCAAATATCAGGAAAATGTACATCACAATTTACAATAATGATCCCAACTTAAAATCATTTAACATTCAGGATTTTCTTACCTGAGTAAATCTTCGTACTAAACAGGTCTTTCCTACACCAGCATTTCCAATCAAGACAATTTTAAATAGGTAGTCATAATCTTCCATACTCATTGACACACCTAGAGGAAGAGGACATAAACAGTCATTACAAAGCCAACCAATGTTTGAAGAGAGTTTAAATCCCTGTCATAAGAAAGGAAAATAATCAAGCAGGAACCATGGTAACAATATGACAGATGATGTTTCCATAGATTAAAGCTCGAGTAAATGTGAAGAGCGGAATGAACACAAATGAACATATGAAGTAATGAGGGGAATGAATATGATAACCATAGGCATGCTAATCAACTTTACAACATTTAAAAGGCATTTGATTACCAGCATCACTATTTTTGCTGTATATCAAGGTAAAATTTCATATTGCCTTCTGACAGAGAGAAACACAGAAGGTTCAATTATAATTTCAGTTAAGTACTCATTTTTGAAAAATGCAAGTGGTAAATAGTAAGATATTGTCAGAACCTTAAAAAAATTCTATTTACAATTTTTCATTGTAGTATTGTGTGGTACACCTATATCAACCTATTTTTTTAATTTGTCACTCTGCCCATGGGAATATGCTGTACCAAAATATCTCAATTTATTTCAATTTATTAAATATTACTCAAAATATTTTCCAGGAAAGCATTCATTTTGGCAAGAGGAATTTCCCATCTTGGTTACTAGAAAAAGACCCCAAGTCACTTAAACTGATTACTGTGTTTGTTGACTGGGCAATAATGATAAAGAGAGTTTCAGCATGGCACAGAATTTTAATAATGACAGCTTTGTCTATCTATTAATCTAGTTCTCCCATATTTAAAAACAGAATTCAGGAAGACCCCAGCAGGGAGACAGAATCAACAAGTACCTCAAAATTAAAAACATATTTCAACTTATTTTTAATGTTACTAGACTTGAATGCAACTCTTACTCATCTCTTATTATCTGTGGCCCAAATTTTGGAGACAAATTGCACATTATTCCAGCTTTGCAGATTAAAAAAAACATTTCATTATCATGGATCCAAGATCCACGTTTCCACAAAGTCAAGCCAACAGCCTGGCATGTTGAATAATAGATATTAAATTCCAGACCGCATTCCTAAATGGCGTTTCTTTTTACAAAGTCAAACAGAATGATTGTCATAGAAAGAAAAAGTGCAATACTAAGATTGGATCTATTACTCAGTGAACATCCCTGCTGCGCCAGAGGAGCTCTGCAGTTCAATAATCACCCAGTATACATTACCTAGTTGTAGGAACATCTCACCCAAGTAATGAATTGTTGTAACAAACTTGTACTTTAGAAACTACTTTGTCCCATTTCCAAAATGGAACCAGGTCTACAAAGGCAAAGTCCAAGACTTATGTTGCTGGATAACAGACACTTTATATAGAGATTGAGCACAGGTTTAAGCAAACGAATAATAAATGAAATAGAGCAGAAATAGAAATAGAAAAGAGTCAATTTCTAGTGTACAAAAGCAGTGGAGGAAAAGACAACTAAATTTGTTTTCAAAACTTACTTTTATCAGTTGACTAAACTACGCAATTTTTAGATGAAGAATTCTGTAAATATACTAACACTCCAATACAATCCCGATGGAACATTATTGTGTTAGCAGTTAAACTACATCCCTGATGTAATGGAAAGATTAAAAATAGATGTAAAATGGAGCACATTATTGGACAGAGAGCAAAAACATCCTTAATACACACAAACACTGTTCAAAGCAATTCTCAGCACGAGATCTGCTAGGCTGTACAATTCATTGGCAAGACCACACGGGAGTTTTGTGTACAGTTCTGGTCACCAGCTATAGAAAAGATGTAATTAAGCTGGAAAGGGGACAGAAAACTCACAAAGATGTCACTGATATTGAAGGGCTTGCATTATCAGCATAGGCTAGAACTCTCTTCCTTCTGGAGCACAGAAGGCCAAGGAGTGACCATAGAGGTTTATAAAATCACAAGGTGAATGGTCAGTCTTTGTGATACTGGTGTGATACGGTCGACCACACCATCCTAATTGACCGTCTCCGGTACGGGGTTGGTATTGATGGCACTGCCCTGAGCTGGTTCATCTCCTACCTCAAAGGTAGGAGTTTCTCGACTAACGTAGGCAACTCTTTCTCCTCCCCAGCTAATCTCTGCTGTGGGGTTCCACAAGGTTCCATCCTTGGCCCCATTCTCTTCCCCCTGTATATGCTCCCCTTGGGCCAAGTCATTGAAAGGCACGGCATTTCCTTCCATTGCTACGCAGACGAAACACAACTCCACCTGAAGCCCAAAAACCAATCAAATCTGCTTAACCTTACCCACTGCCTCGAGGATATAAAGTGTTGGATGGCCCAGAACTTCCTCCAACTAAACGAGAGCAAGTCTGAGGTCATCCTTCTCGGCCCCTCAGACTCAATCAAAATGATAGCAGGCAGCCTTGTAAGCCTTACCCCACTACTCAAACCTCACTTCAAAAACCTTGGCGTGATATTTGACTCAGCACTGAAATTTGACAAACAAGTCAATGCCGTGGTAAAAGCTAGCTTCTTTCAGCTTCGGACGATAGCTAAAATAAAACAATTCCTCCACTTTGACAACCTCGAAAAGATCATCCACACATTTATCTCCTGCAGCCTAGATTACTGCAACTCCCTTTACACTGGCATCAGCCAATCTTCCCTGTCCCGACTGCAACTGGTCCAAAATGCCGCATAAATACATACATAAAAAATACAAATATAACAGATGTATGGAGGATTGTAAATCCAGCCGGACGGGAATATTCTTTCTACTCAATGGTACATAAAACCTACTCACGAATTGATTACTTTTTAGTAGATACGAAATTAATTCCATTTACATCAAATCCAAAATACCATAGTAGTATCATTTCAGATCATGCGCCGTTAACTTTTTTCTTAATAATAGAATGACCAATAAAAATTCGTTCTGGAGATTTAATCCCCAAATGTTAAGCAACCCACAGGGTTGTGCATATCTAAGAGAACAGATGGATTTTTTTTTTTAGACCAATGATACACCAGGTATATCACCCTCATTATTATGGAAATCGTTTAAGGCATTTATCAGAGGATCGATAATTTCATATCAAGCATTTCAAAAAAACAAAAAAAAAATGAAACTGAATTTAGAAGAAAAAAAATTAGACAATTTGACTTAGACAACGCCAAAGACCCAACTAGGGATAAACATAATAAGATATTAATATTGAAATTTAAATTAAATAGAATCTTATCCGAAAGAATTATTAAGACTATTCCAAATTACAAAACAGGAACATTTTGAATTTGGCAACAAGCCACATAAACTCTTGGCATGACAAATGAAAAAACGGGAAAAGGAACATACGATTTCTAAAATTAGGTCAGATAAAGGGGAATTGATAACACTACCCAAAGATATTAACAAAAGATTTGCTCAATTCTACCAAAATGTATATACATCAAAAGTATCAACAGATAATGTCAAAATCACAAACTTTTTGGAAAAATATAATCTCCCAAAACTTAATGTGATGGAACAGGAAGAATTAGGAGCTCAAATCACAATGAATGAAATAGAAGAGTAAATAAAGTAAATAAAGTCTTTGGAACGGTAAAACACCAGGATGGATTTAGTAATGAATTTTATTAAAAAAATTATGAAACAATTTCTCCACGTCTACAGAAACTTTACATATATGCATTCAAAGAACAGAAATTACCAGAAACATTGGTGGAATCGACTATAACACTAATACCTAAAAAGGATAAAGACTTAGAACACCCCGGGTCATATAGAGCCATTGCATTATTAAATACAGATCAGAAAATATTAGCTAAAACCTTAGCAAGAAGACCAAGTAAATATATTAGTAAATTAATAAACCCAGATCAAACGGGGTTTATACCTAAGAGACATTCGTTTAATAATTTGAGACGTCTCTTTAACATAATGTATTCATATAAGATAGAAGAGGAAGACATCAATTATTTCATTGGATGCAGAAAAAGCATTTGATCAGGTGGAATGGGTATACCTTTTTAAAGTATTACAAAAATTTCAAATGGGAGATCATTTTATCCTATGGATAACATTACTATATGATAAGCCCAAGGATAGAATACTGACTAATAATATACTATCCCCAAAATTTCAACTATCCAGGGGCAATAGACAGGGATGTGTTTTATCATCACTTCTATTTGCCCTGGCGATAGAGCCCTTAGCAGAAAACATAAGAATACACCCTAATATTCATGGTTATAACACTAAATACTCTAATAATAAAATATCATTATATGCAGACGATGTATTACTATACATTACAAAATCACACATTAGTATACCAAATTTATTAAATTTAATAGAAGAATTTGGTTCCTTTTCAGGATACAGAATAAATTGGAATAAAAGTGAAATAATGACGATAAAACCTCAAGAATCAACATATCTTTTAAAATACCCCTTTAGAATTACTACAGAAAGATTTAAATATTTGGGTATTCAAATCACTAGAAAACATAAATCACTATTTAACGCAAACTACTTGCCCATATTTACTAAAATACAAACGTCGATCCAATTTTGGAAAACACTACCGATGTCCTTAATAGGCAGAATTAATGCCATTAAAATGATTTTTCTTCCACAAATATTATATTTATTCCAATCAATACCTACATACATACCTAAAAACTTCTTTAAAAAAATGGACTCATACATTTCAAATTTCATATGGGACAATAAATCCCATAGAATTCAAAGAAGACATTTATGTAAACACAAAGAATACGGTGGACTTACACTAAAAAAATTCCAAATGTCTCTCCCATCTGTGATAAGTGCCTAACTAAAGAGGCACATTCATTTGTCTCCTGTGCAAAACTTCAGAAATTTTGGAAGGAAATTTTTGAAATGTTTTCAAAAATATTTAAATTAAGACTGGACCCAAATACAGAATTGATTATTTTCGGAACAATGAGAGCCTGTTCCGAACTCACTACATTTCAAAGATGTTTATTAAACTACTGTTTGATAACGGCAAAAAAACGTATACTTAAATTCTGGAAAGACGCTCCTATCCCAACGTTTAAAATGTGGATTACAAATATGTCGGAAATACTACATCTTGAGGAAATGAGACTTGTTCTAGCAGGAAAACAAGAGCAATTCTTAAGAATATGGTCACCTTTCATTGATTTGGTACGGGTGTAATATGGTGCAACACAACCCTGGAAAATAATTATATTAGAACTAGGTGATGGGTGTGAACTGTCAGGAATTGGACACATTCCCTTTCCTTCTTGTTTAGCCTTACCTTTTTTAGATTCCTTACTTATTTTCTTTTTCTTTTCTTAAGGCCCCCCTTTTTTTTCTTCTTACATTTTCTAGCACGCAGACTACTTAACCATTATCATTCACTTAACGCCAATTACTGCGGACTACACTTCACTACTATCCTCACTCTTTTCTGCTTTCTCTTTTTTCTTTTCTCCTTTTCTATTATAGGTTAAAGTTTACAAAAAATGAAAAAAAAAAAAAGTTGCACAACAAATGTAATATGTTGCATATTATGATTAAGATGTATGCACATTGCTTCTAATAAAATTAAAATTTTAAAAAAGATAATGCGCAGCAAAAAAAAGAAAAAAACACGCCGCAGCAATACTCCTGACGGGCACCCGAAAAAGGGACAACATCACCCCGATCCTGGCGTCTCTCCACTTGCTCCCTGTGCGGTTCCGTATACATTTCAAGATCCTCTTCTATGTCTACAAAGCCCTCAATGGGCTTGCCCCCACCTACATCAAAAGTCTTCTTACCCACCACTCCACCTCCAGGTCCCTCAGATCGTCCGACTTGGGGTTGCTGAATATCCCGCGGTCTAGGCATAAGCTCAGGGGCGACCACGCCTTTGCGGTTGCAGCTCCTAGACTGTGGAACAGCATCCCCCTTCCCATCAGAACTGCCCCCTCCATCGACTCCTTTAAGTCAAGACTAAAAACTTATCTATACTCCCAAGCCTTTCTTGACGTCCTCTGAGCGAGGGCTATATGTATATATGTATGTAGTTTGTTTATACTATTCTTATAACAAATGTAAAGCACTTTGGCCAACGAGAGTTGTTTTTTAAATGTGCTATATAAATAAATGTGACTTGACTTGGACCAGGGCAGGGATATCAACAACTAACACACGTTTAAAGGAATTATTTTTTTAACAAGGGATCAGAGGCAACATTTTCAACACAGAGATTGATGAGTGTACAGAACAAGCTGCCAAAGCAAGTGGTGCAGGCAAATAAAAATACAGCATTTAAAAGACAATTAGACAGGTGCATGACCATGAATGGGTTAGTGGGATAACCCAAATGAGACTGGGATAGAGTGGATGTGGACAGGGCTGGATTTACATATAAGATTCACAAGCTAAAGCTTGGGGCCTCGAGATCAAGGGGGGGGGGGGGGGCCTCGGCAGGTCCGGATTTACCTATAGGCTTCATAGGCTGAAGCCTAGGACCTCAAAATCAAGGGGGCCTCCGGCCAAGGTGTTTTTTTTCCCCCCAGAGTAAAAAAATCCTGTTTCCACTTTGACGGAAATTACCCGAAATTCTGGTTCCAGCCCACTAGAAGTTTTGGGGAAAAAAAAGTTGCGACCATCCACGCCTGCGCAGTTGGGGGAAGCCGGTGACGCAGTTGCGATGCAAAATGACGCTGTCTCCCCGCGCGTGCGCCTGGGCGGGTTCAGATCTCCATTTGCACTCCACACAATCACCTTGATGCCTCGTGTCTACCAAAGATCCTAGGTGTCTACTCCAGGTAAGTAGTGGAATATTGCGTTGCGGGAGTGCCCATTTCTCCGGGCCGGGGGGGGGGGGGGGGGGCTGCGGTGTCGGAACCTTGCTGCGTGGGAGAGAGAGAGAGGGGGGGGCAAGATGTGAGAGGGGGAGGGGCGGTTGAGAGAGGGGGGAGAGAGAGGGAGGGGAGGGGGAGAGAGGGAGAGAGAGAGGGAGAGAGAGAGGTGGAAGGAGAGGGAGAGGGAAAGGGGGATTATCTTTAGTGAGATTGCTAAATTAAGGTAGGTTTTAGAGCAATTATATTTTCTCCATATGAATAATATCAAACAATTGGAACTGCTTTCTTTTCCTTGATAATACTGAAAAATATGTATTCCATAGTTTGCGACCTTCATTTTGCATCATATTTTTAATGTGCACACACTAACACAGTTGAACAGTTACAGGCAATCAAATCAACACAAAACATTTTCTAAAAAAAGGTTTTATTTACTGCAAAAACTTACAGAATTTTATTGACAGTGTATGCATGCTCCTTTATAACATTTTACATAACATTTTACAGTACAACGATTATTAAAACAAGGACAGCTTCAATTCTTGATTAAAAAATGTACACAACAATGACCCCAATCATCCCATTCCAACCACTCATTACTCTCGACTCAACCAAAATTATTTCTGAAATATTTGTCATAAATTTGGTGCAAAAATGCTCCAAAATAAGGCTCAGAATGCACCAGAGCATCTAAAACCCCAGAGCTTCCAGGGCCCATAAGCAGGCCCTGGACCCCGGCTGCAAGGGTCTTTGAGCTTTGCGCTTGTGATATGTGTTATTTCACATAAAATTTGAGTAATCCTGCCATGCCACCCCCCTTTTTGAAAAGCTTCGTACGGGCCTGGTGTATAATGTTTTTCACAGTCATAGGCCTTTCTTACATATGCTGTCACAACGCACTGTAGTCTCTAAACACTTCAGTAATTTTCCTTACCCTCCATTTCCGAATAATAGTGTTTTAAGCTGATAACTCAACACTAGCACTGGCAATAAATAAAAAGTGAAGCTGTCCAGCCCTTATCTGATTGGCCATGCTCAGCTGCACATCGGTGTCAATCTGGTGGACTCTTCCATCTTCCTCTCGTCGTAGGGGTGGGGATTGGGAGGGGCCTCACAAGTGGAATAGCCTCGGGCCTCTCTTCATCTAAATCTGGCCCCGGATGTGGAGAGGATGTTTCCACTAGTGGGAGAGTCTAGGACTAGAGGTCATAGCCTCAGAATTAAAGGACATTCTGTTAGGAAGGAGAAGGAGGAATTTCTTTAGTCAGAGGGTGACGAATCTGTGGAATTCTTTGCCACAGAAGGCTGTGGAAGCAAAGTTAGTGGATATATTTAAGGCAGAGATAGATTCTTGATTAGTACGGGTGTCAGAGATTATGGGGAGAAGGCAAGAGAATGGGGTTAGGAGGAAGAGATAGATCAGCCATGATTGTATGGCGGAATAGACTTGATGGGTCGAATGGCCTAATTCTACTTCTATCATTTATGATCTTATGAGACTTGTTCCGACAGACACTTTAGTCGGTCTGGGCCGAAGTGCCTGTTTCAATGCTTCTGATGTGAAGCATTGCTCCTGTTTCTATGCCTCTGATGTGAAGAAAGCAGGTAGCCTTGGCTTCAAACAGAAAGATGATAGTTATGGGGATACAAAATGAAGCTTGACTGTTTTCCCCACTGCACAGTGATGCACTGAGAATTTACCTCTGGTTACAATTTTGCTCTTAGTGATGACAATGTGACAGTCTCTCTTCTATCTCTATTACACTAAAACTCTTCCCTTTGTTCTTAACATTCTAAATGTCTGTGTGAGCCAGGGTTGTGTTGGCTTTCTTTTAATCTCCTTAATTTGTATCTTCTTCCAAATGCTTGTCCACAGCCTTCCTATTTTCACACATGCTACTCACATTTTCTCTGCCGACCGGATACATATCTTGGTCGCATTTCAACCTATATTTATCAAATTACTAACCTTTTAACAGCTGCAAAATATTAAAGTTTTCAACGTTCTCATTAAGAAAAAAATTCCAGAGTTCCTGGATAATTGTAATCTCCCAAAACTCAATGTGAGTGAACAAGAGGAATTAGGCACACAAATCTCAACTAAGGAAATAGAAGAAACAATAAATACATTAAAGAATGGAAAAACTCCAGGACCAGATGGTTTTAGTAATGAATTTTATAAAAGATTTTATGAGCTAATTACACCACGACTACATAAAATGTATACATATGCTTTTAAAGAACATACACTTCCAGAAACACTGGCGGAGTCAACGATTACACTAATACCTAAAAAAGGTAAAGATTTAGAAGATCCGGGCTCTTATAGAGCTATTGCGCTGTTAAATACAGATCAAAAAACATTAGCGAAAACACTAGCTAGAAGGCTAAGTAACTATGTCAGTAAATTAATAAATCCCGATCAAACAGGGTTCATACCCAAGAGATATTCAAGTAATAACCTGAGACGGCTGTTTAATATAATGCACTCACACAAAACCGAAGAGCAAGACTTATCAATTATTTCTCTGGACGCAGAAAAAGCATTTGATCAAGTGGAATGGGATTATATGGTTAAAGTATTGCAAAAATTTCAAGTGGGAGAGAATTTTATCGCTTGGGTAAAATTATTATATGACAGGCCTACGGCCAGAATATTAACTAATAATATCTTGTCCTCGAAATGTCAGTTATCAAGGGGAAATAGACAGGGGTGTTCATTATCACCTCTGCTATTCGCTCTTGTAATAGAACCGTTAGCGGAAAGTATTAGGATACATCCGAATATTCATGGGTACAATACAAAATATTCAAATAATAAAAAATCTTTATATGCAGATGTACTACTATATTACAAAATCACAAACTAGTATACCAAATATATTAAATTTAATTGAGGAATTCGGATCCTTTCCAGGATATAGAATAAACTGGAATAAAAGTGAAATTATGACGATTAAATCTCAAGAATCGACACACCTGTTAAAATTCCCTTTTAAAATCGCTTCAGAAAAATTTAAATATTTGGGAATTGAAATTACTAGAAAATATAAATCTCTATTTAATGGAAACTATATGCCCTTACTCAATAAACTAAACACACTGATTAAATTCTGGAAAACCCTCCCGATGTCTCTTTAGAGGCCGAATAAATGCTATAAAAATGATCTTTTTACCACAAATTTTATATCTATTCCAGTCAATACCGATATACTTAACAACATTTTTTTTTTTTTAATTGGATGCTGATATTACAAATTTTATATGGGACTATAAATCCCACAGAATCCAAAGAAAACATTTGTGTAAACCTAAGGAATTTGGTGGATTATCACTCCCCAATTTTTTATATTATTACTGGGCCACAAATGTCAAAAATATGATTCACCTGTTGGACAATTCGGCCCAGCAGGTGGATTGGATAGTAATGGAGAGAGAGGACTGCTCCCCTTTTAACATAGGAGCGATCCTTCTCTCACCAACCAAAATAAAGAATACAATATATAGTAAAAATCCAATTATTCACAGTACAATTAGAATTTGGAAACAAATAAAATTAACGTTAAAATTAAGACATTTATCACTTCTTTTACCTATAATGAATAACCCTTCGTTTAAACCCTCTATGATAGATAGAGCTTTTATAAATTGGGAAAGAGTAGGAATTAAAACGTTTGGAGATATGTATGATAATGGAAGTTTTTTAACATTTCACCAATTACAACTTAAATACAATTTGAATAATAATCAATATTTTAAATATTTCCAACTACGTGACTATTTGAAAAAGTATACACGAGAATATCAAAATATCTCCCGACTTACTAGATGGGATAATGAATATAAAAGCGGAATCAGCTAATTTAATATCATACCTATATAATTCCATTTTAAATATAGAAATTCCATCATCGGATGGGATTAGAAGAGAATGGGAACAGGAATTGGCTATAAAAATCTCGAAAGAGAGTCGGGATAAACATCTATTATATGTGCATAAATGTTCAATTAACGTAAGACATACTCTGATTCAATTTAAAATTTTACATAGATTATATTATTCAAAAGCTAAATTAAGTAAATTTATCCCAAATACCTCTGCAAACTGTGATAAATGCCTAGTCCAAGAATCAACTATAGCACATTCTTTTGTTTTTTGTATAAAAATCCAAAAATTTTGGAATGAAATTTTTGACATTTTCAATAAATTATTTAAAATAAAACTGAAACCGAATGCAGAACTGATTATTTTTGGAACAATAGAAGCAAGTTTGGAGTTGACTTCGTTTCAAAGGAGTTTTCTTAGTTATGGCTTAATAACAGCAAAAAAATTAATACTGAAATTTTGGAAAAACGCTGCTACGCCAACAATAAAAATGTGGACTTCTAATATGTCGGAATTGTTACATCTGGAAGATATGAGATTCCTCCTAGCAGGTAAACAAGACCAATTCCAAAAGATTTGGTCTCCATATATCGACTTATTACAAACATAGGGTGCAACAAAATGATGATAATAAATGGTTTTAAGTCCTGGCGAGGGGTGAGTAAAGATAAGAAGTAGGTGCATCCCTTTCATATTGTCCTATCTTATTTTCTTTTTTCTCTTTTTTTTCTTCTCTTCTTTAACTATTTCATGTGGTTTAGGTTCACATGTGTGTTCCTGGACCACTTTTTTTCATTCACTCACTGACTGTCTTTGCTAGCTCTTTCTATCCTTTTTTCTATTAAAGTTGAAAAACAGAAGTGGTACAAGAACTGTATAAATTTACGTTATCGCAGATTACTGTAATGTAAAATACTTCTAATAAATAAAAATTTAAAAACATTTTTTTTTTTTTTTTTTAAATTCCGACTGACGTCACCAACTCCCAAGGCACAACGGGACACTGTCCTGGAGGGGCACTCAAGCGCTCAAAACATTTTAAAAAATCTATCCACTTGTAAGTCGGGTCCTCAGGTCGATGCCCGCCCACGGCCTTGCTCGGACCAGAGCCTGGAGCGAGGGCCGAGCTCGGGGCTTGGGATGGGGCCGTAACCGGTGCTGGAAAAAACAATGCCGGTGGAACCAATGACGAGCCGGGGTCAGGGACAAGCTCGGAGATGAAGTTGGGGCCTGGACTGGAGACCATGCAGCGGCCGAGCTGACGGCTGCAGTCAGGGCCGGGCCAAGTACGAGAATCAGGCCAAGTTCCAGGCCCTGGCGCTGCTCTACGACCTGGGTAGGTGCTGCGGAAGGGAATGGGAGTGAGGAGAGGAGTATGAGGGAAATGAAGAGGTAGATGGGGTGTGGTCTCTGCCCCTCTCCCTCTACCCACCCTCTCTACTCTACTCTTCCTCTATGTCCCCTCTCTCCCTCCAAGCCCATGGGTGAGTGATGAAGTATTGCGTTCGTGGACCAGCCCTCCGTGTTGCCGCACACCCCCCACCCCTCAATCTCTACCACCCTCTCCCTCTCTAACCCTTCCCCCTCCCTCTACACCCCTCCCTCTCTTTAGCCGCGCCTGCGCAGTTGGGGGCTATGCGTGAGTGGATAGGGCAGGGATGGGGAAAAGGAGCGAATTAATAATAATAATATCAAGGAGGGGTTAGTGTGTGTGGGTGGTTAGTGTGTGGGCATGGCGCCGCAGGCCACCCCCTCCCGCAACCACGCGTTGAGGGGACTGGACCCAACGGGTCCCACTTGGTCTAGTCCCCTATAAAACTGAAGTACTGAACTACAGTATGTGAAATTACCATATTTTACATTTTTTTTAAGTACACAATCAATTCATCTAATTTTACACAAATACTCCAAATTACACTAAATGTACCCAAGCTGCAACTTCCAATGTATCCCACAGTGATGCAGAACAGCAATATACAAAAGGAGACATTTAAAATGCATCAAAAAATTACTTCATAGAATTTGAGTTTTAATGTAGCTTTTTTGGTTTCTACTTTTAATGCGGACCCATGGAATGGACAAAGTTTCTCAGTACAGAGATAGAAATGCAAATGACATGTCAATAACTGGCCAACAAAGAAAACAAGAGCTTAATGAGCAAAATGTATAAACAGTACACATATATAAACAGCACGCGGTGGGCAAAATGTATAAACAGCACTCGGTGGGCGGCGCGACTCTCGTTTGCAGCGGACTCTGCAGTCCGTCTGTCTTTTTATTATTTTTGTCTCGTTTTTATGTAGTTTTTTATTTATTTTTTTGTCGGGGTATGTGTGTGGGGGGGGGGGGGGGGTGGGGGTGGGGGTGGGGGGAACTTTAAAATCTTTCCCCTGCACGGGAGACCCGACCTTTTCTTTGTCGGGTCTCCGTTGTCGTTGGGGCTGGGCAACGTGGAGCAGCCTCCAGCAGGAACGACCTGGGGCTCCAGTTGCGGAGCTGCGGACTTCTCACCGTCACGGGGCTGGCCGAGTCCGGAGCGGGTGGAGCTGTGGTGGAGACAATCGCTGCTGCTACCCGACCCCCGGAGATTCGGAGGCTACAACCGCGGGTCTGGCGGACGGGAACACTGGAAGCCCTCGGGTCCCTGGTGGGAGACCGCTTTTCGGGGCTTCCGCAGCGGCGACTTCTCCCGCCCGAGTTGCGGGGTTGAAGAGCACCTGGAGCGGGGCTTTGTCCCCCCGCGCGGCTTGGAATGGCCACCGGACTTTGCGAGCGCGCGCCGGGGCTCTAACACCAAGACCCGGTGCGCGACCCTGCATTAACCGGCGTGGCTTTAATGGCCGCGGGACAATCACCATCGCCCGCCTGGGGCTTTGACTTCGACATCGGGGGGGGGGGGGGCGGGAGTGCAGTGGAGAGATAAGATTATTTGCCTTCCATCACAGCGCTGTGATGGATGTATGTGTAAATTGTGTTGTGTCTCGGGTCTTCTTCGTTTTGTAATGTATGGCTGGAGAAACGACATTTCGTTTGGACCTCAAGGGGTCCAAATGACAAATTTGTCCAAAAGACAAATAAATTGTATTGTATAAGTGTAACGTATACTGTTATCAAAATGAAAAAGAAAATTGCAATTGCAGAAAGAAATATAGGAGTAAATTCAAAGTGAAAGTGACAAAGTCGGGATTTTAATTAAATTCACTGCCTCAGTTTTCAGAAAAGGAAGTGTCTGGACACTGCTAGTCAGAATCAGACATTAAAACACAAGCTACCGTACTACGGTTCTCAATTATTTAATGCAAAGAGACGAGCAGTGGAAAAGCTGCCATTTTGATACACCTGGGTGCAATCAAAAATTACCTTCACGACACCCGCAAAGTTAAGAAATTGGGGCATCTCAAAACTGTAATAAAAGTAAAAAATAACTGGAGATGAATACTGTGCGACATCGCATTATCAAAAAAGGAAAATGAAAATTAAACCTTCAAAGGATACAAAGTTGTTTTTTTTTTTTAATATTTTTTATTTTATTAGATGTATTGTACATTACAATAATCTGCAATAACCCAAGTTTATACTTTTCTTGTACCACTTCTTATTTTAAACTTTAATAAGAGAAAAGGATAGAAAGAGTTAGTGAAGATAGTAAGTGAGTGATTGAAAGAGTGGTCCAGGAACACCCATATGGACCTAAACCACAAGAAATAGTTTAAAAAAGAGAAAAACCTAAAGGAGGAAAAAGAAAAAAAGAAAACATAAGATAAGGTAGGACAATATGAAAGGGATGTACTTACTTCATATCTTTACTCACCCCTCACCAGGTCCTAAAACCATTTATCATCAACATTTTGTTGCACCCTGTTTGTAATAAGTCGATAAATGGAGACCAAATCTTTTGGAATTGGTCTGGTTTACCTGCTAAGAGGAATCTCATATCTTCCAGGTGTAACAGTTCCGACATAGTAGAAGTCCACATTTTTGTCGTTGGCGTGGGAGCATTTTTCCAAAATTTCAGAATAAGTTTTTTGCCGTTATTAAGCGATAATTAAGAAAACTCCTTTGAAACGAAGTCACCTCCAAACTTGCTTCTATTGTTCCAAAAATAATCAGTTCTGAATTCGGTTTCAGTTTTATTTTAAATAATTTAGTGAAAATTTCATTCCAAACTTTTTGGATTTTTATACAAAAAACAAAAGAATGTGCTATAGTTGCTTCTTGGGTTAGGCATTTCTCACAGATAGAAGAGGTATTTGGGTAAAATTTACTTAATTTAACTTTCGAATAGTATAATCTATGTAAAATTTTAAATTGAATTAGAGCATGTCTTACGTTAATCGAGCATTTATGCACATATAACAGGTGTTTATCCCAACTCTTTCAAGATTTTTATAGCTAGTTCCTGTTCCCATTCTCTTCTAATCCCATCAGATGATGGAATTTCTATGTTTAAAATGGAATTATACAGGTATGATATTAAATTAGCTGATTCCGATTTTATATTTATTATCTCATCTAATAGATCAGGAGACATATTTTGATATTCTCGTGTATATTTTTTCAAATAGTCACGTATTTGAAAGTATTTAAAATATTGATTACTACTCAAGTTGTATTTAAGTTGTAGTTGGTGAAATGTTAAAAAACTTCCATTATCATACATATCTCCAAATGTTTTAATTCCTACTCTATCCCAATTTGTAGAAGATTTATCTATCATAAAAGGTTTAAACGAAGGGTTATTCATTATAGGTGAGAAAAGTGATAGATTTCTTAATTTTAAAGTTAATTTTATTTGTTTCCAAATTCTAATTGTACTATGAATAATTGGATTTTTACTGTATATTGTATTCTTCATTTTTGTTGGTGAGAGAAGGATCGCTCCTATGTTAAAAGGGGAACAATCCTCTCTCTCCATTGCTATCCAATCCACCTGCTGGGCCGAATTGTCCAACAGGTGAATCATATTTTTGACATTTGTGGCCCAGTAATAATATAAAAAATTAGGGAGTGATAATCCGCCAGATTCTTTAGGTTTACACAAATGTTTTCTTTGGATTCTGTGGGATTTATAGTCCCATATAAAGTTTGTAATGTCAGCATCTAATTTAATTTTTTGTTTAATTGGTAAATATATCGGTATTGACTGGAATAGATATAAAATTTGTGGTAAAAAGATCATTTTTATAGCATTTATTCGGCCTATAAGAGACATCGGAAGAGTTTTCCAGAATTTAATCAGTATGTTTAATTTATTGAGTAAGGGCATATAGTTTGCATTAAATAGAGATTTATATTTTCTAGTAATTTCAATTCCCAAATATTTAAATTTTTCTGAAGCGATTTTAAAAGGGAATTTTAACAGGTGTGTTGGGTCTTGAGGTTTAATCGTCATAATTTCACTTTTATTCCAATTTATTCTATATCCTGAAAAGGATCCAAATTCCTCTATTAAATTTAATATATTTGGTATACTGATTTGTGATTTTGTGATATATAGTAGTACATCATCTGCGTATAATGATATCTTATTATTTGAGTATTTTGTATTATACCCATGGATATTCGGATGTATTCTAATACTTTCCGCTAACGGTTCTATTACAAGGGCAAATAGCAGAGGTGATAATGAACATCCCTGTCTATTTCCCCTTGATAATTGAAATTTCGGGGACAAAATATTATTAGTTAATATTCTGGCTGTAGGCCTATCATATAATCATTTCACCCAAGCAATAAAATTCTCTCCCATTTGAAATTTTTGCAATACTTTGACAAGGTAATAGTAAGATTAAACGAGAACTTACCAGTTTGAAGTTTGATCTTTATTTTATGAGGAGTAACGTTGAGGGATTACGTGAAGACCCCGTCCAGCCGCACACGCGTCAATCTTTCAAAGCAGCGGAGTGACAATCACAGACGATAATTACTGAAGTATGATAGTAAGATGCATAAAGACTTAGAACTACCAGCTTGATCCTTTTATGAGGGTGGGAACGGAGGGCACGTAATCCCTCAACGTTACTCCTCATAAAATAAAGTTCAAACTTCAAACTGGTAAGTTCTCGTTTAATCTTACTATTTTACTTCGGAGTCACGTGAGTGACTACGTGAAGATTTCAAAGCTCTGTGATTTCACACCGTGGATTCAAATCCAGGTGTTCACTGCATCGATTGACTCTATTTGAGTAAGCACAATCAACAATGCATAACCACAACATTTGAATGTAATCAGTTAATGGTTTTATTTATTTTAATAAAAGTAACAAAATTAGGCCCATTTATTATAATGGGGATTTAATACTGTATCCCGCACGGCATCACCAAACCCTCTGAGATCTTTAATCTCCTTATGGTAATACTTGTGAAACATCTGTTCACTTGCCCATCCTGCGGCCGCGAGAATAAGGTCTATTGTCTGAATCCCTGGCCGCTGATGTTGATGCCGCCCTGGTGGAATGAAATTTAAATTTATCAGTATCAATACCTGAATATCTCAACACCCGTTTCAACCATCGTGAAATTGTTTGTGTTGACACTTTCTTATGAGGTTTTTAATGACTAATAAAAAAATGCCAATTCGGTGCCTCTTAAAACTTTTGTTGTTTCTATGTAACATTTCACATATGGATCTGTAGGATATGATAAAAATTCCAACTTGCATCCTGTGAACCTAGGTCTACTTTGCTTCAGTAAATCATACATAGAATGTCACGGCATTTGGCCCTACTTTCATTCTATCAATTCTGAGTTTCTGTAATGTTTGAACTCTCTGAGCTGAAACTAATGCCATGAGCATAACCAATTTCATGGTGATTTTGGATAATGACAGAGTTTCAACTGGATTCCAATTCCTTAGCAACATCAGTACATCTTTTACATTCCAAATTTCTGTATACCTAGGTCTGGGAGGATTAGAGTTGAAAATTCCTTTCATAAACCTACAGACCTAAGGAAGTGCTCCTATTGGAGTTTGTTCTGATTCACTGCTTAAATATGCAGAGAGTGCACTTCGTGCAGTATTAATTGCACTATAATTTAATTTTAATTCATAGTGTAGAGTAGAAAGGAACTCTATTACATCTGAAATTTCTGCTGGGTTATATGCAATATGTTTCCCTGAACAAAACTCCTCCCATTTCTTTATATAGGAGATGTACTGCTTCTGGGTACTATTCCTCCAGGCTGTTGTTATAACATCCACTGTACGGTCTGATAATCCTTTTCCAAGATATGGCCTTCTTAGAATCTGCAAATCAACAAACCAATATGATCATGTAAAGGATGTGGTTCATCAGTCACAGGGTGTACAAGCAGTTTAATCTGCTTTGGAATAACCATAAGGGTTTTTTTGATTATTTTTAACACCAGTGGGTACCATAGCTGTTTAGGCCAATCTGGTACTACCAAAATCCCTGAGGCTGAATCTTGTTTAATTTTCTGTATGCATCTGTGGATTAAACAAAATGGCGGAAACGCATACAGAAACATACCACCCCAATGTAGCGAGAAAGCATCCACCGCTCCAGGGTCAGGTTCCCATGACACATACTTAGGCAAACTGGTGGTTCAATCTTGATGTAAACAGATCAATTTCTGGCATTCCAAATTGTGTGATAATTTGTGTGAATATTTTCCGATTTAACATCCATTCTGTATTATCATTAAATTTACGTGATCTTTTGTCTGTAATTGTATTAAATTTACCTGGTAAATATATTGCTGACAGCCAAATTTTCCTGGCAATATACCAGGTCCAAATTTCATTCGCTAATTTATCACATGATTCTGATTTTATACCACCCATGTGATTATGTATGCTACAGCTGTAGTATTGTCAACCTGTACCTGAACATTCACATTTTCCATATCAGTGCAATAAGCTCTAAGGCCGTAAAATGCGCCTAATAGCTCTAGGTAATTGGATTCCCAGATTTTCCAGCAAAGGTACTTCATTCACATTCCACCTACCTCCACAGCTGGAAATCATGTTAGTAGCGCCGCAACCCAGCGCACTTACATCAGTCTGTAGAGTGACGGAAGGTGTTTCTACCAGAACTTTTCTGGAAGCATTAGAAACATTGTTAATCCACCATTCTATTTCTGTAATGGATTAAATTGTTAATTTTATGGGCCTGTCAAAATGCCCTCTATTCATTTTTAACGCTTGTACCTTAGCTCTCTGTAAACATTGATAATGCAATGGTCCAAACGTGACCGCTGGAAACCCTGCAATTAATTTGCCTAGCAAGCTTACCACTTCTCTAATTGAAGGTGTGTCCTCGTTAATGGGTTTTATGCAACCTTCAATTAACTGCAGCTTTTATCTTTTGGCAAAGTGATTACTATGTGTTCGGAGTTAATTGTGAACCCTAGGTAATCAATCTTTTTGCTTGGTAACAACTTAGATTTTTGTAGGTGAATAATGAAACCTAATTTCTCAAAAATGTATTTGACTCTGGATACTGACAATTTTGCAGCAGCCAAAGTGTCCCCTACAATGAGGATATCCTCTAAATAAGCCATTAATACGTGGCCCTCGGCTCTTAACAGAGCTAAAATTGGTTTGAGCAATTTAGTGAATAATCTTGGTGCTGAAGTCAGACCATTGGGCAATGCTTTAAATTGCCATAACTGACTCATCCATCTAAATTTCAAATATCTTTGATCATTACCATGCATTGCCATGGAATAATATGCATCTTGCAGATCTATGCTTGCCAGGTAGCAATTTTCTGTGATTAGCTGAATTGCATTAGTAAATGTTTCCATTTTGAAATATTTGTATTGTACATAAAGGTTAAGATTTGTCAGATCCAATATGATTCTACATCCACCATCCTTTTTTGTTCTTGGAAAAATATTTGATACAAACTGATGGTGTTGTTCTACTGACTTCTCTATTACCCCCTTTTTGGTTAAAGTTTCTAATTCTCCTTTGATCAACTTATTCTCTTCTTTTGAGAAAATTCGTGACCAGTTTGAATTTTCTTGCCTTGGAGGATCCAAATGTGGATAGAAACTCAATTTTGAATCCTACAATGCTATTTAGAATAAATGAATCATTTCTTTTAGGAAGAATCGTAACCTTCCCCCTACTTGTTAATGTGAAACATTTATTGTATTCCTTACCAGACCAGGACCCCCTACCTCGGGGTTTGCCACCGGCAATTGTCCGCTTCTGGTAGGCACATTGTAACCTCCACGTATCCCCGGTGCAGCACGCCAACGTGTATACGAGAATGATCGGCTTGTTCCTTCTCCAGCACCAGTATTCCGCCTGTAGGGATACTGCTCATCATCGGTGGTTTCATCATCATGCCACTCAAGGTTCTTGACTCTTCATTCAAGTCCTTTTAGCTTCTTTGCTAGATTTTCTCCAAACAGCAACTTAGGCATTTGTATGTTGGTTGGTTTGCAGAGCCCTGCATACTTAGGATGAATATTTGGTCTTATTGCATTTTTACGAATATAATTTATTTCAAAAATGTGCACCACACATCAGTGCTAGAGCATCTTGTTGTGAATCTGATACATAATCATCATCCAAACCTCTGGCAAATGCCGTGATGCCTGACCCCAGCAATTTCAATACACGTTGCAATTTCAATTCTTGTGAGCGTAAACCAATGCTCAAATAACCCCAAATCAAGTTATTTACTGCTGGAACTGTCAGCAATTCACAATTTGCTGGGGCCTCGTACCGTTTCATAGTCTCATCCATAGTTACTTCCTGGAGCTGATGGGAGAGTAGATAGTTTATAGTCATTGCTATTTCCTCCCTCAAAGGTTCCCCCTTTATTCTAGGAACAGCAAACTTTTGTGCTAGTCCAGGAACTTTCAGCTCTGATAATGGGCTGTCATCCTCATAGAATTCATCTTCTGAATCTAGATGTTCCTATTCAGGTTTGGTAAATTCTGGCTCCCCCGTTTCAGGTAAGTCTATGCCAGATTCCCCCTGCGCGGGTTCTCTTATAGGCCCACGGATAGGCAGCCCTGTTTCAGGTGCTGCTGGCGCTGGCTCAACTCTAGGCCAACGCTTCATAATTTTCCCTTTAGGAACTTTCGGTGCTGGCACATAAGTACGTTTCTATTGTCTTTTTTGAGACATTTCTGGCACTGGCTCTTCAGTAGGCCAGCACATATACTGCCTTTTTTCAGGCATTTCTGGCACTGACTCTCCTGTAGGCCAACCACTGTAATAACTTTGCAGAGTCATTTCTGATGGCTCTCCTGTAGGCCACCCTTGTGCCTGTCCCAACCAAGGCACACCCTGTGCTGTATCCTCCATTGGCCAACACCGACCTGATTCCTCCTGTGGGGTTCTTTGTAAATCCCCATCAGGAGCTCTAAACTGGCGACCCTTGCAGCCATAACGTTTTCTGCTGCAGGAGGGTATACCTCCGGGTCTGACTCTTCCGAGTCTACAGGTCGGGCCGACTTTTGTCCAGCCTTGCGCCCCGCCGCCGGCGGTTTAACGGCACATTCGACCGTAACAGGAGTTGATGGCTTCGATGCCACTGCCTCCTCTTCCTGACGCCCGCTACCCTTAGCATCGGGGGTTTTACCTGCGGTGCGTCCCTGGCCCCTCCTTCCCCTACGCTCTTTCTCCATTCTGAGTTTGTGTGGACCTCTGCCAACACGTCTGAGTGGGAAGAAAAGCGTCCTGTAAGTAAAAACGAAACCACTTACCTTGTCCGATTTTTACTTTAAATTTGCTTTACTCACCGCTGGAGGAGCTCCTGCTCCTCCACACACGGTCATGAACGCTATGCGTCTGATCGATAATG
>JAXLNO010003611.1:0-30863 GCA_038087875.1 Malacoraja senta
ACCAGCAGGGGCAGCAGAGAGAATGTCAACATGTTTTAAACATTAATAACTTTTATTTTTCATCGATAGGAAAAATCCTCTTGTCCTGCGCAGTAGAGGGGGACTCTGAGTAAGATGGCCAAATATCACAGCCGTAAGTAGCAGCTTTTTTCAAAATTCATGAAACAGAAAAACAGGAAGTGGTCAAAATCTACTTTTAGTCATATAGATTTCAGTTCCTCGACCCTTTGTAGTTCCACCACTGTTCTGAGGAAAGGTTCTGATAAATTGTCTTGGACGTTAAAAATTTTGTTTTTCTTGGAAATGTTTCCACAATTTTCTGGCCTTTTTTTTTTCAATTTCCAGCATCTGTAGTTTTTCTGATTTTCTGTTTTGTTTGGCTCTGCTGGAGCACTCTCTGGATAATGCCACTCTACCATTATTTAGATCATATATGGTGGAAACAGGCCCATTGGTCCAACTTGCCCACACTGAACAACATGTTCCATCTACACCAGTCCTACCTGCCTGGCTTTGGCCCATATCCTCTAAATGTCTTATCCATATAACTTTCTAAATGTTTCTTAATCATTGTGATAGAACCTGCCTCAACTATCTCCTCTGGCAGCTCGTTCCATATACCCACCACCCTTTGTGTAAAAAAGTTACCCATCAGGTTTCTATTAAATCTTTTCCCTCGTCACCTTAAACCTATGTCTCCTAGTACTCGATTCCCCTACTCTGGCTATGAGACACTGTTTCATTTACTTGATCTATTCCTCACACGGTTTTGTACACTTCTGATGGCTGTAGTCTTAAGCAGATTCTGGAGCTGCTAACCATGGCAATTACAAAAGACAGCTTTTATGAGCACAACAGAGGGAAAATCAAACAGTTTTACCCTTTTACAAAATGGATATGCTGGATAGGATTTATCTTAATGGCAACGGGGTGAAAAGTAAAGGCAGAAATGGACATCCAGTTTCAGCATGATGTTACACAAAATTTATCAGGAACTGCAGACTGAACAAGCAAGCTCAGAAAAAAATTAAAGTTAATTTGTGCAAAGGTGCAGTTACACATAAATTGCAGTCGTCTTGGCAATGCCTTGAAGGGTCTAATCAACAATCCCAGTGTGGCTGTGGACTGTCTAATGGAATGGAACTCACATTAGTTCAACACGGGAAGGAAAATCACTGGACCTATATCTTGAGGAATGCAGCTGGTCTAGTGATTGGCATGTCAGTGGTGGATCATTTGAAGATTGTGCCTAATTGCTTAGTATATTTTAACCTGGTTATTGAACGATTAGGAATGAGCCAGGGCAACATGTTGCCGCAGCGGTAGAGTTGCTGCCTTACAGCGCTTGCAGCGCCAGAGACCCGGGTACGATCATGACTATGGGTGCTTACTGTATGAGTTTGTTACATTCCCCCCGTGACTGCATGGGGTTTTCTCCGAGATCATTGGTTCTCCTCCCACACTCCATAGACGTACTGCTTTGTATGTTAATTGGTTTGGTATAAGTATAAATTGGTTTGGTATAAGTTTAAAGTGTAAGTCCGGTTTGCTTCCAGTTCCTCGTGCTGGCGAGAGCAGGAACAGGGAGATACGGGACCTGAATGTGTGGCTGAGGAACTGGTGCAGGGGGCAGGGATTTAGTTTCTTAGATCACTGGGATCTGTTTTGGAGTAAGGGGGAACTGGACAAAAGGGACGGATTGCATTTTAACAGGTGGGGGACCAGCATTCTGGCAGGCAGATTTTCCACTGCTACACGGGTGGTTTTAAACTGAATAAGGGGGGTGGGGTGTCAAATGGGATAGTCGAGGATGGAGTTAAAGGGAAAGAGAGTAAAGGGATGGTTAATGACCCCAGAATTAACGGGACAGGAAGCTCACAAAGGGATAGGAGTGTATGGCCAAGTGTAATAGGGATCGATGTGAAAGATGAGATGAGTAAGGAATTAAAAGTATTGTATATGAATGCGCGAAGTATAAGAAGTAAAGTAGATGAGCTTGAGGCTCAGTTAGAGGTTGGTAGATATGACATTGTGGGGATTACTGAGACATGGCTGCAGGAGGATCGGGCCTGGGAACTTAATATTCAGGGTTATACATCCTATAGAAAGGACAGGCAGGTGGGCAGAGGAGGGGGGGTAGCTCTGCTGGTGAGGGATGGAATTCAGTCCCTTGCGAAGGAAGACATAGGGACTGACGAGGTAGAGTCACTGTGGATTGAGTTGAGGAATTGTAAAGGCAAGAAGACACTAATTGGTGTTATTTACAGACCCCCAAATAGTAGCCGGGATGTAGGGTGTAAGTTGCAGCAGGAGTTAAAACTGGCATGTAACAAAGGTAATGCCACTGTGGTGATGGGGGATTTCAATTTGCAGGTAAACTGGGAAAATCAGGTTGGTTCAGGACCCCAAGAAAGAGAGTTTGTAGAATGCCTCCAAGATGGATTCATAGAGCAGCTTGTAATGGAGCCGACCAGAGAAAAGGCAATTCAGGATTTATTGTCGAATGAACCAGATATGATAAGAGAACTCGAGGTAAATGAACCGCTTGGAGGTAGTGATCATAATATGATTAGTTTTAACCTGCAATTTGAGAAGGAGAACGTTAAATCGGAAGTGGCAGTGATGCAGTTGAACAAAGGGGACTATGAAGGCATGAGAGGGGAGCTGGCCAAAGTAGATTGGAAAGGGATCCTAGCAGGAATGACGGTGGAACAGCAATGGCAGGGATTTCTGGGCATAATCCGGGAGACACAGGATCATTTCATTCCAAAAAGGAAGAAAGATTCTAAGGGGAGTAGGAGGCAACCGTGGCTGACAAGAGAAGTTAGGGATAGAATAAAACTAAAAGAAAAGATGTATAACACAGCAAAGAGTAGCCGGATGCCAGAGGATTGGGAAACATTCATAGGACAACAGAAGGAAACAAAACGGGCAATATGGGCTGAAAAGATGAAGTACGAGGGGAAGCTGGCCAGGAATATAAAGAAGGACAGTAAAAGCTTCTTTAGATATGTTAAGGGAGAAAGAGTAGCAAAGTCAAATGTGGGTCCCTTGAAGGCAGACACGGGTGAAATTATTATGGGCAACAAGGAAATGGCAGAGGAGTTGAATAGGTACTTCGGATCTGTCTTCACTAAGGAAGACACAAACAATCTCCGAGATGTACTGGAGGACAGAGGATCCAAGGGGGTAGAGGAACTGAAAGAAATTTTCATTAGGCGGGAAATAGTATTGGGTAGGCTAATGGGACTGAAGGATGATAAATCCCCTGGGCCTGATGGTCTGCATCCCAGGGTCCTCAGGGAGGTGGCTTTAGAAATAGTGGACGCATTGGTGATCATTTTCCAATGTTCAATAGATTCAGGAGCGAGAGAGAAAACGGGGAATTACAGACCAGTTAGCCTGACTTCGGTGGTGGGAAAGATGCTGGAGTCAATTATTAAAGAGGTAATAATGGGGCATTTGGATAGCAGTAAAAGGATTAGTCCAAGTCAACATGGATTTATGAAAGGGAAATCATGCTTGACTAATCTTCTGGAATTTTTTGAGGATGTGACAAGTGAAATGGATGAAGGGGTGCCAGTGGATGTAGTGTGTCTAGCCTTTCAGAAAGCCTTTGATAAGGTCCCGCACGGGAGACTGGTGACTAAAATTAGAGCACATGGTATTGGGGGTAGGGTGTTGACATGGATAGAAAATTGGTTGGCAGACCGGAAGCAAAGAGTAGGAGTGAATGGGTCCTTTTCAGAATGGCAGGCAGTGGCGAGTGGAGTGCCGCAAGGCTCGGTGTTGGGGCCGCAACTGTTTCCCATATATATTAATGATTTGGAAGAGGGAATTAGGAGCAACACTAGCAAGTTTGAGGATAACACAAAGCTGGGTGGCAGTGTGAACTGTGAAGAGGATGTTAGGAGGTTGCAGGGTGACCTGGACAGGTTGAGTGAGTGGGCAGATGCATGGCAGATGCAGTATAATATAGATAAATGTGAGGTTATCCACTTTGGCGGCAAAAACAAGGGGGCAGATTATTATCTCAATGGGGTTAGGTTAGGTAAGAGGGATGTACCGCGAGACCTGGGTGTCCTTGTACACCGGTCACTGAAAGTTGGCGTGCAGGTACAGCAGGCATTGAAGAAAGCTAATAGAATGTTGGCCTTCATAACAAGAGGATTTCAGTATAGGAGTAAAGAGGTTCTTCTGCAGTTGTATAGGGCTCTGGTGAGACCACATCTGGAGTATTGTGTACAGTTTTGGTCTCCTAATTTGAGGAAGGAAATCCTTGTGATTGAGGCAGTGCAGCATAGGTTCACGAGATTGATCCCTGGGATGGCGGGACTGTCATATGAGGAAAGATTGAAAAGACTAGGCTTGTATTCACAGGAGTTTAGAAGGATGAGGGGCGATCTTATAGAAACATATACAATTATAAAAGGACTGGACAAGCTAGATGCAGGAAAAATGTTTCCTATGTTGGGCGAGGCCAGAACCAGGGGCCACAGTCTTAGAATAAAGGGGAGGTCGTTTAAGACTGAGGTGAGAACAAACTTTTTCACCCAGAGTGTTGTGAATTTATGGAATTCCCTGCCACAGAGGGTAATAATAATAATAATGGATGGGATTTATATAGCGTCTTTCTAATACTCAAGGCGCTTTACATCGCATTATTCATTCACTCCTCAGTCACACTCGGTGATGGTAAGCTACTTCTGTAGCCACAGCTGCCCTGGGGCAGACTGACGGAAGCGTGGCTGCTAATTTGCGCCTACGGCCCCTCCGACCACCATCAATCACTCACACACATTCACACACATTCACACGCAGGCAAAGGTGGGTGAAGTGTCTTGCCCAAGGACACAACGACAGTATGCACTCCAAGCGGGATTCGAACCAGCTACCTTCCGGTTGCCAGCCGAACACTTAGCCCATTGCGCCATCTGTAAAGAGGTTCTTCTGCAGTTGTATAGGGCTCTGGATTTCAGGGTAGTGGAGGCCAAGTCACTGGATGGATTTAAGAGAGAGATTGAGCTCTAGGGGCTAGTGGAGTCAAGGGATATGGGGAGAAGGCAGGCACTGGTTATTGATAGGGGACAATCAGCCATGATCACAATGAATGGCGGTGCTGGCTCAAAGGGCCGAATGGCCTCGTCCTGCACCTATTTTCTATGTTTCTATGTTTCTAAATGGTCCCTAGTGTGTGTGGGATAGTGTTAGTGTGCGGGGATCGCTGGTTGCTGCAGACTCGGTCGGCCGAAGGGCTTGTTTTCACAATGTATCTCTAAACTAAACTAAACTTAACAAAGAGAGGGGAGGCCAATTTCATTAACATAAGAGGGGTACTAGCAAAGGTAGATTAGAAGCATTTACTTGCCGGTAAGTCCACATTTTTTACACAGAATTGGTGTTGATATGGAATGAGCTGCCAGAGGAGGGAGTTGAGGCAGGTACTGTAACAACATTCAGCAGACATGTGGACAGGTACGTGGATAGGAAAAGTTAAGAGAGATATGGGCCAAACATAGGTAGTCGGGACTAGTGTAGATGGGGTTTGAATGAATGAATGAATTATTATTATTTTTTTTTTCCGGTGGCGCTATGGAGTAGGAGAGACTCGCGCCGACTAGCTCCGTGAAAAAAACGTTGAAAACGGGGGAAAAAGATGGGACCTACCTGCAGTAGACGGCACCGATTGTTTGCAGTAAGTCCGTGACGTCATCAGGCGTGCGACACCGGCAGCATGTCGACTCAACATACCCCCCCCCCCCCAAGGCGAGAAAAAACGGCAAGGGAAAAGAGGTAGGCCCAACTGAAGCCTCGGCCTCAGTTTTAACAGCATCCCGAGAAGATATCTCACAGAAGAAAAAGACAGAAGTGGAAGAGTTAAAAATCTTCATCAAACAGGAAATCTCTAACATAATGAAAGAATTTAAAAGTCTCAAACAGGATTTGACTTCTTTAAAAGAGGAAATTAAAGAACAAATTAAAGAAGAAGTTACTGCTTCTGTACATGAAGTTCTGGAAGATTGGAAGTTAGATATGGAAGAAAATTTGAAACAAAATATTGGAGAAGTAAATGATAAACTGAATTCGATGGAATCTAGATTTGATTCTAAGTTGGAGCCTATCCTCCAGACATTAAATCAACAGGTCGTAACGGAATTAGAGCAAATTGCTGAGGCGAGCACGGAAACTACAGATAAACTTATTGCCGAGAATAAACGCCTATCAAAGTTATTGCATCAAATAACCGAAAAATGTATTGAATTGGAGGGACGACAGAGACGCCAAAATTTAAGAATTGTGGGCGTCCAGGAAGGCAGAGAGGGGAATCGTGACCCCCGTGAATTTGCTGCAGATCTACTGAAAAAAGTCTTGAATCTGGATCAAGCACCACTACTTGCCCGAGCGCACAGAGTATCGAGACGTCGCCCAAGGGAGGGCGCCCCTCCAAGACAACTGATAGTGAAGGTGCAATATGACCATGTTTTGGATAATATGATGAAGATAATTGTTCAAAGCAGAAACCTCGAATTTGAAGGAGACAAGATCAGTATATTTAGAGATTATCCTGTGGAAGTCGCCAAGAAGAGAGCGCTGTTTACAGAAACAAGAAGAATACTTAAGAATATAAACAATTTGAGATATGGACTGTTATATCCCGCAACATTATGAGTAACTTACGAACGGAAGGAACATTTTTTCATCAAGCACACAGAAGCACTTGAATTCGCCCAGAGCATCGTGAATAAGTCCGAAGATTGAATAATACACTACACATAACATTCACCTGAAGATATCGGACATTGTTACCCTGCAGAGAAGAAATGGAACTCTAAACTATTATACTTAAGAACTGTCTAAAATCTGCAATAAGAATTGGGCAATTAGATTGCTACTAATATATAATATTTACATTTTAGTACTAATTTCTAACAACTATTACTAATCATGAATACTAATCAATACTAATTATTGTTAACTGGATCAACTCTGAATTAATTAAAAGTATGAAATATAAGTATAGTGTGATTCAGGTAATTTATTAATAAAAATTTAGGAAGTTTTCTCTTTGATATTTTTGATTTTACTCTTTAACGATGTGTTCTTTTTAATTTTTTGCAACTAACATTTCAATTGGAGACTAATAATTATTTCAATTATGGAATATAACTATTGATTCCTTCCCCCCCATAAGTTGTTTTCATTGTAATTGAAACTTTCCTTCTAAGGAAAGTACGGAGCTAGTAACATTTTTTTTTTTACCAAAAGCTACGGAAGTCCTTAGATGCTTAGCCACATTGGGGTGGCTATCACTAACTGCACTAATTATAGTTGTAGTTTTCTTCTTTTTTTACTCTTTACATGCTATTAATGTAACTTTTTTAAAACTTTTTCTATCTTATGTTATATTATATTTTGTATTTGGAATGGAATTATATATTTTATTTAGGGAGATATGTCCGGATGGAAAACCGACGAGACTTAAAATTCATCTACTTGATGTTTGGGTATAAGGTAGGGTTTAGTGTGCTGAGCCATCTGCTCTAACATAGACCACTTTAATCACAAGATGCAAGACGTTAATGGGAAAATTGGGGGCAAAGGAATTAAATTCTGTAGTTGGAATGTTAAGGGAATTAATGAACCAATCAAGAGAGGTAAAGTATTAGCTCATTTAAAGTCACTTAAAGCAGATATAATATTTCTATAGGAAATACATCTTAAAAAGGAAGCACAACATAGATTGAAAACAAAATGGATTGCTAAAGCGTATCAATCTTCATTCTCACATAAATCTAGAGGGGTTGCAATATTAATTCGTAAAGGTATACCCTTTAAACATATATCAACGATAGAAGATATTGAAGGCAGATATATTGTATTAGTAGGGGAGTTATATTCAAAAAAAGTAACTCTCCTTAATGTGTATGTACCAAATTTTGATAGCCCCCTGTTTTTTAAGAGAATACTTAACACTATCCCGGAATGTACACAACATAACTTAATTATCGGTGGAGACTTAAATTGTACACTGGATGCTTACTTGGATAGATCATCAACTCAAAGAAAATTAAAATCTCAGTCAAGTGAATTTCTAAATTCATATATTAATACTACCAACATTAAGGATGTTTGGAGAATTGAAAATCCATCTGGTCGAGAATACTCATTTTACTCACCAGTGCATAAAACGTACTAAAGGATAGACTACTCTAAACTTATCCCATTTACCTATAACTCGCAATATCATAATATTATAATATCAGATCATGCTCCACTAACATTTATGATTAAACTAAATGGAATGACCGAGACACAGTCACAATGGAGACTTAACCCCCAAATCTTAAAAGAAAATCTATGTAATGAATATCTCGTAAAATAGATTAATATGTTCTTTGAGGCTAATGATAGCCCTGGAATCTCTGCCTCCCTTTTTCGGGAAACATTTAAAGCATTTGTGCGAGGAGCATTAATCTCTTCACAATCATTTCTTAACAAAGAGAATAGGGCTAAACGACAGACTTTGGAAACGGAAATAAGGCAATTAGACATAGAAAATGCAATAGCACCATCTATGGCAAAACACAATAAAATTGCAGTACTGAAATATAAGTTAAATAAGATATACTCAGACCAAGTTATAAAACTATATCAACATCCAAAACAATTAAACTTTGAATTTGGTGATAAACCACAAAAACTATTGGCGCGTCAACTTCGTAAACTGGACGGGGAAAAAACAATTTACAAAATTAGATCAGACAAGGGAGAAATATTAACACTGCCTAAAGATATTAATGATAGATTTTTACAATACTATCAAAAACTGTACATCTAAAATGACAGAACAATCAGCAGGAATGGAAACATTTCTACAGAAATGTAACCTTACAGGTTTAGATCAGAAAGAGAGAGAATCACTAGATGCAGAAATTACGGTAAAAGACATCGAAGAGTCAATTAGATCTTTAAAAAATGGAAAGGCCCCAGGTCCTGATGGTCTAAGCTCTGAATTTTATAAAAATTTTATGATCTGATTTCTCCACGCCTACAGACACTAATCAAATACGTTTATACTCAACAGAAACTCCCAGAAACTCTAAATGAATCTACAATCATACTTATACCAAAAACGGATAAGGATCCTGAAGACCCAGGTTCATATAGAGCAATAGCTCTCTTAAATACTGATCAAAAAATATTAACCAAAATCCTATCTCATAGATTGAGCTTAGTGATTAACAAATTAATACACCCCGACCAAACTGGTTTTATTCCAAAACGTTACTCATTTTATAATTTGAGAAGATTATTCAATATTATATATACAAATAGAATTCCGAATGTGGACCTAGCAATTATATCGTTAGATGCTGAAAAAGCATTTGACCAGGTAGAATGGTCATATTTATTTTCGGTAATGGAAAAATTTCAACTTGGAGAGAAGTACTGTACATGGATTAAACTGTTATACTCCAATCCAACAGCTAGAATACTAACAAACCAAATGTTATCAGTTAAATTTAATCTTTCTAGAGGTTGCAGACAAGGATGTTCTCTATCTCCACTATTATTTGCTCTTGCCATTGAACCATTAGCAGAAAGTGTTAGAACCCATCCAGGAATACATGGGTACAACCCGAGAGATACAAGGAATAAAATTTCCTTATATGCAGATGATGTACTAATATATATTACAAAGTTAGAAACTAGTATTCCAAATCTATTAAATCTAATAACTCAATTTGGTCAGTTCTCAGGATATAGAATTAACTGGAATAAAAGTGAAATCATGCCAATAACAAAATTCAATTTACATTGCAACACTCCCCTTTCAAAATAGTTAAAGATTAACTTAAATATTTAGGAATCAATGAAACTAAGACATATACCTCTTTATTTAAACTAAATTTTCCACCTTTACTTAATAAATTACACAAAAATATTCAGTACTGGAAAACAATTCCCATTTCAATGCTTGGTAGAATTAATGCTATAAAAATGATCTTCTTACCTCAACTACTGTACCTATTTCAATTAATTCCGATATATATCCCAAAAAACTTTTTCAAAAAAGTCGACTATTGTTACAAGCTTTATCTGGGATTATAAGAATCATAGAATAAGCAAAAAACATTTATGTAAGTCAAAGAGCAACGGAGGTTTGGCTTTGCCAAATTTCTTATTTTATTTTTGGGCAGTCCATATTAAAAACATGAATTTCTGGCTGGAAGAAATGGATCAATATCCAGATTGGTTAAGGATGGAAAAGGAAGACTGTTCACCTTTTGAAATTGGTTCGATTATATTTGCTCCAACAAAATTGCATTAAAAAACCTATAAGGAAAACCCTATAATACATAGTGGAATACGAATTTGGAAACAATTAAAGAAAGCTTTGAAACTGAATAATATACCACTATGTCTTCCCATTGTAAATAATCCTTTATTCAAGCCATCCATATTGGATAAAGGTTTTATACAATGGAAAAATTATGGAATTAAAAAGATTGGACATCTTTATAGGGAAGGCATGTTTTTGTCATTTCAAGAGTTACAACAGAATCATGGACTGCACTCAAATATTTTTTTTAGATATCTACAAATTAGGGATTATGTTAAATCTAATACACAAGTATGTAGGACTAGGGAACCAGAAATTCTTGATGAATGTTTGAATAAGCATCCTAACACTGAAAAATTAATAGCTAATATTTATAACACCCTCTTAAACAATGAGGTACCACCGATGGAACTATATAGACACACATGGGAAAATGAGTTAGGTCATTCTATAACGAAAGACATTTGGGACGAAAGTTTACAACATATACATCAATGCTCGTTAAATGCCAGACATGCTTTAATACAATTTAAAGTCTTACACAGATTACATTATTCCAAAGTAAAACTAAATAGAATCTTCCCACATATTTCTTCTATCTGTGATAAATGCTTACATCTAGAGGCCAATTTAACATACTTTTGCCAATTGTATAAAAATTAAAAACTTCTGGATTGATATTTTTGAAATAATTTCTGAAGTTGTTAATACAAAATTGGATCCAGACTCAAAATTAATAATACTTGGGATATCAGAACAAAGTTTAACACTCACAACAAACCAAAGAAACTTCCTTGACTACAGTATAATAACAGGGAAAAAATTAATATTAAAATTTTGGAAAGGTCCTATAACCCCCACAATTAAAATGTGGATTGTGGAAATGTCGGAGACCCTACACCTAGAAAGAATTAGACTTGTCTTAATGGACAAACAAGAACTTTTTGTTAAAATATGGGCTCCATTCATTAACTATTTGAAGGGATAGATGGGCCAAGCACGAAAACCCAACTGAAGCTTGAACTCAGGATTAGATGTAAAAATATATTTCATAACCTACGAACTTATCTCCAAAGACGTATTATAAGTAGTTAATTCCACCTCTTTTTTTTTTTATCATGATATTTGTAATGCTTTTTTCTTTCTATCTTTCTTTTTCTATCTATATTTTAAAAAAACACTAGAAGCAGAATTAATCGACAATTGACAATTTTAATAATGTATGATTGATGTATATGAAAAGCTTTTATTTCTATTATAATGTGTTACCATGCCTTATAATATGTTTGCTTCTAATAAAAATATTAATTAAAAAAAAAAAAAAAAAAAAGAATAATTTTATTGGCCAAGTATTCACATACAAGGAATTTGCCTTGGTGCTCCACCCACAAGTGACAACATGACATACAGTGACAGTTAGGAATGACACATAAAATATTAAATGACACGTAAAACATTAAATATTATCTTTGTCAGCACAGAGTAGTTGGGCAGAAGAGCCTTGATCTGTGCTATATGACTCTTTGACTCTATCTGAACACTAAGAAGGATTCAAAGAATAGCAAGAGCTCAAGGCCAACATATTCCTCCAAGTGGAAGGAAGAGAGGTTTTGAATAGCATTAATGTAGGTAAATAATGTAGGCTCTATCCCAGGCTATTGAAAGAGGCAAGAGAGAAGATTGTGGGAGCCTTGATGAAGATCTTTGCATCTTTTCTAGCGAGAGCCAAGGTTCCATAGGACTGGAGAGTAGCTGATGTTGTTGCTTTATTTAATAAAGGAAATAGAGAGAATCCAGGGATTTATAGACCAGTAAGCCTCAAGGCAATGGAAGGGAAGCTATTGGAAAAGATTCAATTGGAGAGGCAATTTTTTTAACCCAGTGGATGGTAGGTGCCTGGAATGCGCTGCCGGGTGTGTTGGTTGAAGCAGATATGTTGGTGGCATTGATAAGACTTTTGGAAAGCATGTGGATAAGCAGGGAATGGAGGGATATGTGTTGCTAGCAGGTCGGTAAGTGATGGTCTGGACATCATGTTTGACATACGTATTTGTTAGTCGAAAGGCCTGTTCTTGTGCTGTACAGTTTTGTGTTCTATGCTCTACTATACACATTCATCTGACCTATCCTTCTACTCATATACTCTCTAGTTTATGGCACCAGAAAAAACCCCAGAGATCACAATCTTTGAATTTCTGGACTTTAAATAACTACCTAGTTTTCTAAACTCATGTTGCTGAGAACCCATCCCTTCTCCTACCTATGTCATTATTACTTACATGTATTATGACCTCAGGTTGTTCATGCTATTCATTCAAAATGCTATCATTTTTGATGCACAGTCTGAACTGTCACTAATTATTGAATGAATTCATTAGTACAGTACATGTGTCACTTTTAACCTATATGCAGTTGATTAACATGAAACATTTCTGGATCAGCCTCTGAAACCAGTGCCGTAGGTTATCAGTGCTTCGTGCACAATATTTATTGTCTGCTTTTGGAAACTATTTTACTGTTTCACACAGTAAAAATTAATTCAATATTGGAGCTGGGAAAGACGCTTTGCGAATATAATGCAGCCAGTCAATACTTTCCATGATAATGTGCTGTTTTAGCTTTCACTAATGTGATGTGGTTTACTTTGGACAGGATTTTGCTTGTAATTATTCCCTGGGTGCTTTGTTATTGTACGTGTAACTTTGTTCTAATGAGACTTTATTTTGCTGGACCTGACATTGTAAAATGTGATATTACATCAGCTATCACTGCTCACTCTGTACAATGACAGTGACTGCTCCGATCCTCTTTCCAGGTGATTGATGCTCCCTGGTGACTCCCTGGTTTCTCATAGTCCAGCTGCAGACAATTGTGATTTCTGGGATCTCGACCATTTGGACTGCTGATATCTTCCTCTTTTATATATTTATTATTGGGGCTTTATATTCTTTCATCGGCTGCCAATGTTGATGGATTTATTTTAAAACTTTCTGTGAAAATAATTACCTGAGAATGATCTCTGTGAATTTTTTTTTAAACTGAAAATAAAAGAAGAGAAATTAAAAATAAGTGTCCATTTTTTTTGTCTGGAAATGGATAAAAGAAGGGCTTCATTTGGCATAATATCTCCTGTACTTGATTGAACCCCAAAGGTAGCCTCACTCGTATTTGCACAGGGTAACTTTTAGTTTGCCTTACCTGTCTGAAACATCCAGTTGGATAATTTAGTGGTGTAACACAGTATTCTATTGGAAGTGGCGGGGCATCAATGTGAAACTGAGCACCAAGACAACAGGCACTTAGTTGATGCTGTAAAAAGACCAGCTGGCTCTTGAAGACCTGAATATGAGTTATTAAATGAACTGATGGATGGCACTACGAATGAGCAAATTTTTTAGTAAATTTAACCAAGATGCTGACCAAGATGCCCCACCTGCCTGCGTTTAGCCCAATAGAATCTTTACTTTAGACTTTGAGATACAGTGTGGAAACAGGGCCCTCGGTCCACCAAGTTTGCGCCAACTAGTGATCACCCTGTGTACTAGCACTATCCTACTCATTAGGAACAATTTACAATTTTACTGAAGGCAATTAATCTACAAACCTGTACGTCTTTGGAATGTGGGAATAAACTGGAGTACCCGGAGAAAACCCACACAATCACAGGGTGAACGTACAATGTCCAAAGTTCTATAGACTTAGGATCAGTTCCTGTGGATTGGAGGATAGTTAATGTTTTTTTTTTTAATATTTTAATTTTATTAGAAGTAAGTACAATCATATGGCACCAAAGTGCCTAATATATAATGACATAATACATTTTATGTACAGCTCCTTATTTTTTAAATTATAATAAAGAAGAATAAGAAAAAGAAAGTAGATAGTAAAAGATAGAAAAACGTGAGCTATATAGTGTGTGAAAAAGAAGAAAAAAAAGTGAAAGAAGAAAAGTGAAGAAAAGAAAATAGAAAAAAGAGAGGAGAAAATAAAAAAAGAAAAGTAAGGAGATCATTATTTTTAATCTTGACCATCCCTCACCCAGTCCTGGAACAGTTAGTTTCTACAATTGTGTTGCACCATATGATTCCAAAAAGACGACAAATGGAGACCAACTCGTTAAGAATTGGTCTGATTTATCTATTAGGAGGAATCGCATTTCCTCAAGATGTGCGGTGTCCAACATACTTGAAATCCACATTTTAAGCGTTGGTATTGGTGTATTTTTCCAGAATTTAAGTATTAGTTTTTTTGCTATTATTAAACCATAATTAAAAAATAAATTTTGAGATGAGTTCAATTTATTCCCATCTTCCATTACTCCAAATATAATCATTTCAGTATTAGGTTCCATTCTTATCTTGAGTAATTTTGTAAATATTTCAAAAATATCACTCCAAAATTTATAACGTTTTATGCAGGAAACGAAAGAGTGTGTTATAGTTGCGTTTTGGGATAGACATTTATCACAAATGGGGGATATATTTGGATAAAATTTATTCAATCTAGTTTTTGAATAATATAATCTATGTAAAATTTTAAATTGAATTAAATTATGTCTTGCATTAATCGAACATTTGTGTATATATATCAAATACTTTTCCCATGTAACCTTCGTAATTTTTATCATTAATTCCCGTTCCCACTCTTCTCTAAGTACTTCTGTCGATGGTAGGTCTATATTTAAAATACTATTATATAAATATGATATTAATTTCTGTGAGTCAGCCTTAATATTCATTGCTTCTTCCAGTAAATCAAAAGTTATTTTTTGATATCCTTGCATGTATTTCTTCATGAAATCGCAAATCTGAAGATATTTAAAATATTGGTTATTTTTCAGTTTAAATTTTAATTGTAATTGTTGGAATGATAATAGATTTCCCATTTCATACATATCACCGATCCTTTTAATTCCCATTCTTTCCCATTGGTTATATGTTTTATCAATAAGAGATGGTTTAAATAAAGGATTATTCGCTATTGGCATTAACAATGATAAATTTCTTAATTTTAGAGATAATTTTATTTGTTTCCAAATTCTTATTGTATCATGTATAATTGGGTTCTTCTTATATATTGTGTTGTTCAGTTTTTTCGGGGAGAAGAGGATCGTTCCTATATTACAAGGAAAACAATCCTCTTTCTCCATTCTTATCCATTCTGTCTGTTGGGTAGAACTGTCCAACCAGTAAATTATATTCTTAATATGTATTGCCCAATAGTAATACAAAAAATTCGGGAGTGAAAGTCCCCCGACATCCTTTGGTATACATAAGTGTTTTTTTTAAATTCTGTGTGTTCTATAATCCCAAATAAAATTAGTAATATTAGAGTCTAATTTAAAAAATAAATATTTTGGTATATATAATGGTATAGATTGTAATAGTTATAATAATTGTGGTAGAAAATCATTTTTACAGTGTTTATTCTACCTATTAATGATAAAGGAAGTGTTTTCCAAAATTTAATCAACGTATTGAGTTTATTTAATAAAGGTATAAAATTAGCGTTGAATAATGCTTTATATTTTCTAGTAATTTGAATATCCAAATATTTAAATTTTTCTGTTGCAATTTTAAAGGGGAACTTCAATAAGTGTGTAGATTCTTGTGGTTTTAACATCATAATTTCACTTTTATTCCAGTTTATTCTATATCCAGAAAAGGACCCAAATTCCTCTATTAAATTTAATAAATTTGGTATGCTCGTTTGTGAATTTGTAATATATAGAAGTATGTCGTCTGCATATAATGAAATTTTATTATTTGAGTCCCTAGTATTGTAACCCTGAATATTCGGATGAATTCTCATACTTTCAGCTAAGGGCTCTATCATAAGGGCAAATAGCAGGGGTGATAATGCACATCCCTGCCTATTAACCCTTGATAATTGAAATTTTGGAGATAACATATTATTGGTTAATATTCTTGCCATCGGTTTATCATATAATAATTTTACCCATGCAATAAAATTCTCTCCCATATTAAATTTTTGCAGCACTTTATATAAATACTGCCACTCTACCTGGTCAAATGCTTTCTCTGCATCCAAAGAAATAATTGATATATCTTCTTCCTCCATTTTATGTGAGTACATTATATTAAACAGGCATCTCAAATTATTAAATGAATATCTTTTGGGTATAAACCCCGTTTGATCAGGATTTATCAATTTACCAATATATTTACTTAATCTTCTTGCTAAAGTCTTTGCCAACATTTTCTGGTCTGTATTTAAAAGTGATATAGCTCTATATGAGCCCGGATCGTCTAAATCTTTATCTTTTTTTGGAATAAGCGTAATAGTTGATTCTGCTAACGTTTCAGGTAGTTTATTTTCTTTAAAAGCTTGAGTATATAAAGTAAACAAATATGGAGTCGTTATCTCATGAAATCTTTTATAAAATTCATTACTAAAACCATCTGGTCCCGGTGTCTTACCATTTATCAACGATTTTATTGTTTCACCTATTTCTTCGAGTGTAAAATTGAGCTCCAATTTCCTCTTGTTCCAAAAGATAAAGTTTTGGAAGATTACAGTTATCTAAATTTTTTTTTAATTTTACTATCTTCTATTTTAGTTTTAGATGTATATAAATTCTGATAAAATTGAGCAAATCTATTGATAATATCTTTAGGTAATATTAGTAATTCACCTTTCTCTGATATAATTTTAGTTATAGTATTTTCCTTTTCTTGATTTTTGAATTGACGAGCTAAAAGCTTATGTGGTTTGTCACCAAATTCAAAATGTTCCTGTTTTGTAATTTGGAATAATCTTATAACTCTTGCCGATAAAATTCGATTAAGTTTAAATTTCAGTAGTATTATCTTATTATGTTTATCTGTAGTAGAATCTTTGGCATTATCTAACTCTAACTGTCTAATATCTTATTCTAGCAACATTTGTTCTGTCTTATTCTTTTTATTTTGAAAAATTTGATATGAAATTATAATTCCTCTAATAAATGCCTTGAAAGTTTCCCATAATAAAGAAGGCGAAATACCTGGTGTATCATTTGTCTCAAAAAAAAGTTTCATTTGTTGATTTAAATATTGATTTTATTAGAAGTAAGTACAATTGTATACAATCATATTTTCATAATGCATATTATGTACAGCTTCTTATTTTTATAATAAAGGAGAAAAAGAAAAATAAGTTAGATAATGAAAAATAGAAAAATGTGAGATATATAGTGTGTGAAAAAGGAAAATAGAGAGTGAAAGAAGAAAGTTAAGAAATAGAAAATAGAAAAAAATAAAATAAAAGAAGAAAAAGAAAGAGAAAGAAAAAAAGAAGTAAGGAGATCTTATTTATAATCTTGACCATCCCTCGCCTAGTCACGAGTTAACTTTTACAATTGTGTTGCACCACATGATTCCAAAAAGACGACAAATGGAGACCAACTCGTTGTGAATTGGTCAAATTTATCTATTAGGTGGAATCGCATTTCCTCAAGATGTGCGGTGTCCAACATACTTGCAATCCACATTTTAAGCGTTGGTATTGGTGTATTTTTCCAAAATTTCAATATTAATTTTTTAGCTATTATTAAACCATAATTTAAAAATATTTTTTGAGATGGATTCAGTTTATTCCCATCTTTCATTACCCCAAATATAATCAATTCATTATTAGGTTCCATTTTAATCTTAAATAATTTTGTGAATATTTCAAAAATATCACTCCAAAATCTATGAAGTTTTATACAGGAAACAAAAGAGTGTGTTATAGTTGCATCTTGGGTTAAACATTTATCGCAAGTGGGGGATATATTTGGGTAACATTTATTTAATCTTATTTTTGAGTAATACAATCTATGTAAAATTTTTAATTGAATTAGATTATGTCTTACATTAATCGAACATTTGTGAATATATGTCAAATAATTTTCCCATGTAACCTTCGTAATTTTTATCGTTAATTCCCGTTCCCACTCTTCTCTAATTACCTCAGTCGCAGGTAAATCTATATTTAAAATACTATTATATAAATATGATATTCATTTTTGTGTATCAGCTTTAATATTCATTACTTTTTCCAATAAATCAGGAATTATTTTTTGATATCCCTGTATATATGTCTTCAAGAAATTGCAAATCTGAAAATATTTAAAATAATGATTGTTTTTCAGTTTAAATTTTAATTGTAATTGTTGAAATGATAGTAAATCTCCCATTTCATACATGTCCCCGATCCTTTTAATTCCTAAACTTTCCCATTGATTATATATTTTGTCCATCATAGATGGTTTAAATAAAGGATTATTCACTATCGGTGTTAACAATGATAGGTTTCTTAATTTTAAGGATAATTTTATTTGTTTCCATATTCTTATTGTATCTTGTATAATTGGGTTCTTCTTATATACTGTATTGTTCATTTATTTCGGGGAGAAGAGGATCGTTCCTATATTACAAGGGTAACAATCCTCTTTCTCCATTTTTATCCATTCTGTCTGTTGGGTTGAACTATCCAACCAGTAAATTATATTCTTAATATGTATTGCCCAATAGTAATACAGACAATTCGGGAGTGAAAGTCCCCCGACATCTTTTGGTTTACATAAGTGTTCTTTTTTAATTCTATGTGATTTATAGTCCCAAACAAAATTTGTAATATTAGAGTTTAATTTAGAAAAAAAATATTTTGGTACATATACTGGTATAGACTGAAATAGGTATAGTAACTGTGGTAAAAAAAAATCATTTTTATAGCGTTTATTCTACCTATTAATGATAAAGGAAGTGTTTTCCAAAATTTAATCATCATATTAAGTTTATTTATTAAAGGTAAAAAATTAGCATTGAATAAAGCTTTATGTTTTCTAGTAATCTGAATACCCAAATATTTAAATTTTTCTGTTGCTATTTTAAAAGGGAACTTCAGTAAGTGTGTGGATTCTTGAGGTTTTAACATCATGATTTCACTTTTGTTCCAATTTATTCTATATCCAGAAAAGGACCCAAATTCCTCTATTAAGTTTAATAAATTTGGTATGCTCGTTTGCTCGTTTGTTATATATAACAGAATATCGTCTGCATATAATGACATTTTATTATTTGAGTCCCTAGTATTATAACCCTGAATCTTCGGATGACTTCTTATACTTTCAGCCAAAGGTTCTATCATAAGGGCAAATAGCAGGGGTAATAAAGCACATCCCTGCCTATTACCCCTTGATAATTGAAATTTTTGAGATAACATACTATTAGTTAATATTCTTGCCATCGGTTTATCATATAATAATTTCACCCATGTAATAAAATTCTCTCCCATATTAAATTTTTGTAATACTTTGTATAAATACTGCCATTCTACCTGATCAAATGCTTTCTCTGCGTCCAAAGAAATAATTAATATGTCTTCTGCCTCTACTTTATGTGAGTACATTATATTAAACAGGTGTCTCAAATTATTAAATTAATATCTTTTAGGTATAAACCCCATTTGATCAGGATTTATCAATTTACTAATATATTTGCTTAATCTTCTGGCTAAAGTTTTTGCTAAAATTTTCTGATCTGTATTTAGAAGTGATATAGCTCTATATGAGCCCGGTTCCTCTAGATCTTTGTCTTTCTTTGGAATAAGCGTGATAGTTGATTCTGCTAATATTTCTGGTAATTTATTTTCTTTAAAAGCATGAGTATATAAATTAAATAAATAAGGGGTCGTTATCTCATGAAATTTTTTATAAAATTCATTACTAAAACCATCTGGTCCCGGTGTCTTACCATTTTTCAACGATTTTATTGTTTCACCTATTTCTTCAATTGTAATTTGCGCTCCGAGTTCTTCTTGTTCCAAAAGTATTTTCTTTTTCTTGTTTTTTCAGTTGACGCGCTAACAGCTTATGTGGTTTATCACCAAACTCAAAATGTTCCTGTTTTGTAATTTGGAATAATCTTATTACTCTTGCCGAGAGAATTAGATTAAGTTTAAATTTCAGTAATATTATCTTATTATGTTTATCTATAGTGGAGTCTTTAGCATTATCTAACTCTAACTGTCTTATTTCTTGTTCTAACAACATTTGTTCTATTTTATTCTTTTTATTTTGAAAAATTTCGTATGAAATTATAATTCCTCTAATAAATGCTTTAAAAGTTTAAAATATTGATAACCTTGTAAGTCGTTTAAAATATGTGTATTAAACCTCCAAAAAAATTTTACCCAGCATTCCCTCAAATTTTACTAAAAATGTCAATGGGGAGTGATCAGAAATACTACTGATGTGGTATGTTGGATTAATTGTATATGGCATTAATTTCATATCCACTAAAAAAGAATCAATTCGTGAATACGTTTTATGTACTGGTGAGTAAAACGAGTATTCCCTTCCAACTGGATTAGCAGATCTCCATACATCTGTTATATTAGTATTTTCTATATATGTTTTTAGAAGTTCACTAGTCTTAGATTTTAAATTACTCCTCCTTAGTTTTGCTGATTTGTCTAAATATGGATCTAAAACACAATTGAAGTCCCCCCCTATTATTACATTTTGGTAATTAAACTCTGATATTATATCTATAATTTTATTTAAAAATTGAGGGTTGTCAAAATTCGGAGCGTAAATATTTATCATAGTTAGTGGGGTTGCATAAATTTCTCCCAAAACTATAATATACCTTCCCTCTTTATCTGATATAGTATTCTTTAATTTAAAAGGTATACCTTTTCGAATAAGAATAGCCGTACCTCTAGATTTAGAAGTAAATGACGAATAGTATGTTGGACCTATCCACTTCGCCTTTAATCTCATCTGTGTTTGTTGTTTCATGTGGGTTTCCTGTAAAAACATTATGTCGCTTTTCAAAGATTTTAGTTGAGCAAAAATGTTACCCCTCTTAATTGGTTCATTGGCACCCCTTATATTCCAACTACAAAATGTAATTCCTCCATTCTTTATTTGTCTATCGTCTTGCATTATATATCAATATAGTATTCTTGAATCATATGGTGCAACCAAATACCTCAGAATTCTGGGTGTTGGGTGGTCATCCCGAGTTTTTAGATTTATATTACATCTCCTTCCTATATAGTGCCTTAGAAAAAGAAAGAAAAGATGTGATATAACATTGATTACAAAAAAAATAAGCAAATAGAAGTCTTTATAGTGATTTTTTATAAAAAGTGATGATAAGGCATCTAGGAAAAGATACCTTAAAGACGAATAGCCACCTAAGGTGGCGAAAAATGTATGGACTTCCATTGATGTTGTTATACATTGAGCTCCAACCCCTTAGCAGAGCCTCATGAAAAGCTACAGACCGTTTCATATCTTGTCTTTTCTTATATATATTTATCAAACCAGCACCAGTAACAACCGAAAGAGTTCAGAAAAAGAAATAATAAATAAAAAACCAAATATAAAACACAACGTATGTTCAGTTCTATAAGTATATATGCCTTTCCAATTTATCTAACCTTAATCTAGTCTAAACTTTACCATATATATCCACCCAAAATTCTTACATAATATCCCATTCTTTAACTGGACAAGCAAGTACCAAGGGGTTAAACAAAACCACTGCGCCCAACTCCTTCCCACACAGTATTAATTTGTTAGTATTGTTATAAACATTTTAGTTAGTTACTATTTATAAGTATATTTCATTAATATTAGTTCATTTCCCTTAACTATTTTAAATATATAAAATCAAAATTATGTACACCCCCATTATCTCCTTCCCCGCCTCATGGTTTATTCATGATTTATTCATATTTACAATTTACAATACAATTTGTTTATTTGTCTTTTGGACAAATTTGTTATTTGGACCCCTTGAGGTCCAAACAAAATGTCGTTTCTGCAGCCATACATCACAAAACGAAGAAGACCTGAGACACAACACAATTTATTTTTTGCCACATACATTCACAAATAATTAGTATAATTAAATTTGTTAAAATAATTGGTTATTTATAATTGAAATATAATGATTAGAGATTTTCTTAAATCAACAGTTTTTATATTCCAATTAGTATTATCTCGTTCCATGTCCATTATACATTCCCTCATTAATTCTGTATCTTCAACGTCCTTTTGTTTATCTTTAAGCTTTTCATTCAAGGTGAAACATGGACAGTACTCTCGAAAACACATTCCAGACAGATAAGCATATCTAGTAACTATCTGGAAAGTTCCGCCATCTTAACCAGTTCAAAACTCTGTCTTAAAAGTTTAAAAAGTTCAATCTTCTTCCTTGTCGACATCTTCCCCCGATATTTTCTTTACGATATCCTCTGCGTGCTTAAAAGCTTTTTCGGGATCTGTAAATGAGCGTTCAGTGCCCTTATGAGTAATCTTCATTTTTGCTGGATAAACCACCCCATATCTCACACCGGGCACACCTTTCAGAATGTTTCTTGTCTGTGTAAACATGTTCCTTTTCTGGACGACCTCCGGGGGATAATCACGGAAAAATCGAATATTATCCCCATGATATGTCAGATTCTCCCCATGGGTAATCTTATTCAATATAAATTCCACTGAAGAGATGTCGAGGAATTTCACAATTATCTGTCTTGGAGGAGCACTTGTCCCTCTTGAAACACGTCCAACTCGGTGAACGATATCTATTCTTGGGTATTCCGGCAGTTCAAAAACATCTTTAAGTAAGTCAGCAACGTAGGTGCGTGTATGAGGTCCACGACCCTCTCGTCCTTCTCTTAAAAGCCTGTCTCACGAGTCTGCGGTCATTGGCGGCAAAACAGGAACAATCTACCGCTCCTGGGCCGCCAGAGACCGCGGGCTCGGTCAAACGCCCACCGCCGGGGCCGTGCGGCGTTGTTCCCAACACCGCACGGTGCTAAAATAAAACCAACACTGTTCAAAAATATGTTCCTACCGCACAGCCGCCGCCAGTGAGGCACGAGTGCGGCACGGTCACCGCCACAGCCGCTGCCAGTGCGGCACGAGCGCCGTGCGTCGAACTTGCACCGCCACAGCCTCCGCCAGTGAGGCACGACTGCCGCCACAGCCGCCGCCACAGCGGCCGCTAGTGAGTCACGTGTGCCGCACGGCCGTCTCCACAGCCACCGCCACAGCGCCGCGATCAGCACTGCCGCCGCCACAGCCCCGCAGATCCGAAATGACGTCATCGCAGTCAGCCCGCCCTTTGTTTTTACTTACCGCAAGCTCGTGGGACCAGCCGTACTTAAATCACTCGGCCCCCGCGCAGCGCTCCCGCGGCATAGGCTTGGCGCTCTCGCCGTTGCCGTGCGGTCCCCTCTACCGGCGACGCCGCGCTTCACCGCCGATGACCGCAACACCGTGAGACAGAGCCTTTACTCCAACAATTCTCAAATTCTGCCTTCTCGATCTCGCTTCCAAGTCCAAACACTTGTCAGTCATTCTCACAAGCTTCTCCTCCTCAGATTTCTGTGATTTTTTCACTCTTTATTTCCGTGATCATCTCTTTCATTTCATTTTCCATCTCTTCCATTCTGTTATCAAAATTTCCCATATTAACATGTATATCAGTAAATTTCTTATTATAGTCTTTTTCCATTTTAGCACATTCTGACTTTAATTTTATATCAAACTCCTTATACTGCTTCTTCAGCTCCTTTAACTCAGGATAGTTAATGTTATCCCACTTTTTAAGAAAGGCGGGAGAAAGAAAATAGGGAATTATAGACCAGTTAGCCTGACATCATGGTGGGGAAGATGCTGGAGTCAATTATAAAAGATGAAATAGCCGCACATTTGGATAGCAGTAACCGGATCGGTCCGAGTCAGCATGGATTTATGAAGGGGAATTCATGCTTGACTAATCTTCTGGAATTTTTTGAGGATGTAACTAGGAAAATGGACAAGGGAGAGCCAGTGGATGTAGTGTACCTGGACTTTCAGAAAGCATTTGATAAGGACCCACATAGGAAATTAGTGCGCAAAATTAGGGCACATGGTATTGGGGATAGAGTGCTGACATGGATAGAAAATTGGTTGGCAGACAGGATACAAAGAGTAGGGATTAACGGGTCCCTTTCAGAATGGCAGACAGGATACAAAGAGTAGGGATTAACGGGTCCCTTTCAGAATGGCAGGCTGTGACTAGTGGGGTACCGCAACGCTCGGTGCTGGGACCGCAGCTATTTACAATATACATCAATAATTTGGATGAAGGGATTCAAAGTAACATTAGCAAATTTGCAGATGACACTGTTGGGTGGCAGTGTGACCTGTGAGGAGGATGCTATGAGAATGCAGGGTGATTTGGATAGGTTGAGGGAGTGGGCAGCGAGTAGATGCATGGCAGATGAAGTTTAATGTGGATAAATGTGAGGTTATCTATTTTGGTATCAAAAGCAGGAAGCAGATTACTATCTAAATGGTGTCAAGTTGGGAAAAGGGGAAGTAGAATGGGTCTATAAAAGTAAGCATGCAGGTACACCAGGCAGTGAAGAAAGCGAATGGCATGTTCGCCTTTATAACAAGAGGAGTTGAGTATAGCAGCAAAGAGGTCATTCAGCAGTTATACAGGGCCCAAGTGAGACCACACCTGGAGTATTGTGTGCAGCTTTGGTCCGCTAATTTGAGGAAGGACATTCTTGCTACTGAGGGAATGCAGCGTGGGTTTACAAGGTTAATTCCCGGGATGGCGGGACTGTCATATGCTGAAAGAATGGAGCGGCTGGGCTTGTACACTCTGGAGTTTAGAAGGATGAGGGGGTATATTATTGAAACATATAAGATTGTTAAGGGTTTGGACACGCTAGAGGCAGGAAACATGTTCCCGATGTTGGGGGAGTCCAGAACCAGGGGCCACAGTTTAAGAATAAGGGGCAAGACATTAAGAATGGAGACGAGAAAATACTTTTTCTCACAGAGAGTTGTGAGTCTGTGAAATTCTCTGCCTCAGAGGGCGGTGGAGGCAGGTTCTCTGGATACTTTCAATAGTTCAAGAGTTCAAGTGAGTTTTATTGTCATTTGTCCCTGATAGGACAATGACATTCTTGCTTTGCTTTAGCACACCAGAATATAGTAGGCACAAATACTGAACAGATCAGTGTGTCCATATACCATTATATAAACATATACACACATGAATAAATAAACTGATAAAGTGCAAATAGACAGATTATTGGCTATTAATGTTCAGAGTTTTGTCCGAACCGAGTTTAATAGCCTGATGGCTGTGGGGAAGAGCCTGTTCCTGAACCTGGTCGTTGCAGTCTTCAGGCTCCTGTACCTTCTACCTGAAGGTAGTAGGGAGATGAGTGTGTGGCCAGGATGGTGTGGGTCCTTGATGATGCTGCCAGCCTTTTTGAGGCAGCGACTGCGATAGATCCCCTCGATGGAAGGGAGGTCAGAGCCGATGATGGACTGGGCAGTGTTTACTACTTTTTGTAGTCTTTTCCGCTCCAGGGCGCTCAATTTTCCGAACCAAGCCACGATGCAACCAGTCAGCATGCTCTCCACTGTGCACCTGTAGAAGTTAGAGAGAGTCCACCTTGACATACCGACTCTCCGTAATCTTCTCAGGAAGTAGAGGCGCTGATGTGCTTTCTTTATGATTACTCAAATCCTCATAGCAAGAGGATTTGAGTATAGGAGCAGGGAGGTTCTACTGCAGTTGTACAGGGTCTTGGTGAGACCACACCTGGAGTATTGCGTACAGTTTTGGTCTCCAAATCTGAGGAAGGACATTATAGCCATAGAGGGAGTGCAGAGAAGGTTCACCAGACTGATTCCTGGGATGTCAGGACTTTCATATGAAGAAAGACTGGATAGACTTGGTTTATACTCGCTAGAATTTAGGAGATTGAGAGGGGATCTTATAGAAACGTACAAAATTCTTATGGGGTTGGACAGGCTAGATGCAGGAAGATTGTTCCCGATGTTGGGGAAGTCCAGGACAAGGGGTCACAGCTTAAGGATAAGGGGGAAATCCTTTAAGACCGAGATGAGGAAAAACTTTTTCACACAGAGAGTGGTGAATCTCTGGAACTCTCTGCCACAGAGGGTAGTTGACGCCAGTTCATTGGCTATATTTAAGAGGGAGTTAGATGTGGCCCTTGTGGATAAAGGGATCAGGGGGTATGGAGAGAAGGCAGGTACGGGATACTGAGTTGGATGATCAGCCATGATCATATTGAATGGCGGTGCAGGCTCGAAGGGCCGAATGGCCTACTCCTGCACCTATTTTCTATGTTTCTATCAGTGTTCTCGGACCAGGAAAGATCTTCAGAGATATGCACGCCCAGGAATTTGAAGCACTTGACCCTTTCCACCATCGACACGTTGATATAAACGGGACTGTGGGTCCCCATCCTCCCCCTTCCAAAGTCCACAATCAGTTCCATGGTTTTGCTGGTGTTGAGGGCCAGGTTATTGTGCTGGCACCATTTGGTCAGTCGGTCAATCTCACTTCTGTACTCTGACTCATCCCCATCAGTGATATGTCCCACAACAGTGGTATCGTCAGCGAACTTGATGATGGAGTTCGCACTATGACCGGCTACGCAGTCCTGAGTATGGAGTGAGTAAGGCAGGAGGCTAATCACGCAGCCTTGAGGTGCTCCCATGCTGATTGTTATCGAGTCTGACACATTTCCACCAATACGAACAGACTGTGGTCTGTGAATGAGGAAGTCGAGGATCCAATTGCAGAGGGATGCGCAGAGACCCAGTTCTGCGAGTTTGGTAACCAGATTGTGTAAAGACTTGTCAAACACGTAGTCTTCACTCTTAGTTTATTGCATGCATTGTAGTCGTATACACACATATTGCCCTAGCTGTTCGTGGTCCATTACCGGAGCTAGAGAGCGAGCTAGGGGTGGGAAGGTTGCAATTATACTGAAGATAATGGGGAGTGGTTAGTAGTGGTGAGGTCATTATGTTAAAGGAACATGCACGGCTCTACATCCTTCCCCTTGAAAAGGGAAACATTACAATGATGACAGCGAGACCACGAACCATACGCTAGATACAAACCCGCGCGTACATCGTCAGGAAAAACTTGAACCATTCAAGCAAACTCCCCGTAACGTTCAGGCGGCTTGACCAGACGCCCGGAGCGGGTACGCAGCCCGCCTTCCCCCCCCTCCGAAGGAAGAGCAGGAGCCGGAGCAGGAGTGGCGATAGGGGATCCGAGAGGAGAGTGAGCAGGAGAGGGAGGACGAGGAGACCGGGGAGGGGAAACGGGCCCCGCAATGAGCACGCGAGCGGGAGAGGTCTGATGGGGGGGACCAGGAGGAGCAGCGGGAGAACGGGGCACCAAGGGTCGCGAGGGCAGAGTCCTGGGCATGGGAGGAGCGGTAGGCAACGAGGTGGCAACCGGGGGAGCAAAAGGGGCTGCGGGAGGCGGAGCGGGCTCGTTGACCGGCAGCAAATGCTGGCGGGACCGGCGGTAGATGGTGCCCTCGTAGTCAACCAGGTAAGAGCGCGGAGAGTCCGCAAAGTCGATGACAACAGCCAAGCGGCGGTGTCCGGAGGGGGACTGCATCCGGACGACCTGGCCCTTGAAGAGGGGCTGAAGGGGACGGCACGATTTGTCGTGGGAGTGCTTCTGGACGACCTGTTTCTGGGTAATGCGCTCCTGGACAGCAGCAGGGCTGCGGACTGCGGGCTGTAGGGATCGCTGGGAGACAGGGATGGGAGGGCGAGTGGTGCGGGACATGAGCCGTTGAGCGGGTGAGCCCATGGCAGGGTCGCGACAAATATTTCGGAGATTCAGTAGAGCCAGATAAAAATCAGAATGCGAAAGTCTACAATGTTCCAGCAGCTCCTTGGCACTGCGGACAGCGCGCTCAGCAAGGCCGTTGCTCTGCGGGTATTCAGGGCTGCTGGTGATGTGGCGAAAGTTGTAGGTGGCGGCGAAGGCGCGGAACTCAGCACTCGTGAACTGGCCCCCGTTGTCAGACTGCACAGTCACAGGAATGCCAAAGGTCGCAAAGAGGCGTTGAAGCTTTCCAATGACCGCAGCAGAAGTGAGGGAGCGCAGACGCTCAATCTCGAACCAGCTGGAGTAGGAGTCGACAAGGAGCAGGAAATGTTTGCCACGCCACTCAAATATGTCCGTAGCGACCGCCATCCACGCCAGGTCGGGGGCAGGCTGTTGCAGGAGTGGCTGGCGTTGCTGGTGTGGAGAGAGGGTATTGCAGGTTGAGCAGGCAGAGACCCTCTCCCGGATGTCCTGTGCCATGCCGGGCCAATAAAACTGGCTCTGGGCCTGGGACAGGGTGGCATCGGCACCGGGATGGCCGCTGTGGGCGGTTTGGAAATAGTGGTCCCGCAGCGCAGCAGGCACCACAACCTTGTGGCCCTTCACCACCACGCCGGCATGCAGCACAAGTTCATCCCGGACTAGGAAGTAGGGCGCAGCACCAGCCGGCAAGGGTGAGCGACGGTCAGGCCAGCCACGACGGATGACGTCTATAAGCTGTTGCAGGGCAGGATCATTGGCAGTGTGGTGAATCAGGGACTGCATCTGCTGGGAAGGCACAAAGTTAACGTTTAGCACCATCAGGTCAGATGACTCGTACGGGTGGCGGGCAGTAGAAGCCAGCGGTGCGCGGGACAGTGTGTCGGCCACAAACATGTCCTTGCCCTTTCGGCACATGATTCGAAACGTGAAGCGCTGGAGCTGCAGCATCATACGCTGCAAACGGGAAGAGGCAACGTGGATCGGTTTGTTCAAGATCGTGACCAGCGGCTGGTGGTCGGTTTCAATAGTGAAAGTGTTCCCCAGAATGTAGCCCTTGAACTTCGAGCAGGCAAACACCACGGCAAGGAGCTCCTTCTCGATCTGAGCGTAGCGTTGCTCGGTAGGAGTCATAGTGCGGGAGGCGTAGGAGACAGGTAGTTGCAGGCGGTCGTGGATTTGCAGGCAGGCGGCACCGAGACCGAAACTTGAGGCATCGCAGGTGAGGACGATGGGGCGCTTTAAGTCGATGAACTTGAGAGTGGGGGTGCGAACCAGCCGGGATTTCAAGTCATCGAAGGCTGCCTGATGCTGCGGGTACCAAACCCAGGCAGTGTCCTTCTTGGTCAGTTCCCTCAGGGGCGCACTCAGCTCGCTGAGGTCGGGAATGAATTTCCCCAGGTAGTTCGCCATGCCCAAGAAGCGCTGCAGGCTGGGCACGTTGACCGGAGCTGGCATCCCAGAGACCGCAGCTGTCTTCTGCGGGTCTGGTTTCAGAACCTCAGCCGTAAAAACGTGGCCCACGTAGGTGACCTCCGGGACGCGGAAGCGGCATTTCTTGGGGTTCAGTTTGAGGTTGATCTCCCGAGCCCGATCCAGGACTTGGCGGAGGTGGAGGTCGTGCTCAGCGACGTCCCTCCCGTACACCAAGATGTCATCGACGATGATAGCACACGGCAGACCTGCAAATAGCTGCTCCATGGTGCGCTGGAAAACCTCGCTGGCAGAATTGATCCCGAAAGGCATGCGGAGGAAACGGAACCTGCCGAAAGGTGTACCGAACGTGGTCAAGAAAGATGAACGTTCATCCAGCGGAATCTGCCAGAAAGAGCTCTTGGCATCGAGGACAGAGAATACGGTGGCTGGGCCAACCTTTGCAGCGACATCCTCCACCGTTCGCATGGGGTAGTGCGGGCGCTTGATGGCAAGGTTTAGGTCCTTGGGGTTTATACAGATCCGAATCTCACTCTTGTCCTTCTTAGCAGCAACGACCATGGTGGAGACCCACCGGGTGGGATCACTCACCTCCTTGATGATGCCCATGGCCACCATCTGGCGCAGAGTCGACTCCACCCTGTCCTTCATGGCAAAGGAGACGCGGTGAGCCGGGCGGACTACCGGGTGGACCTCCGGGTCCACCTCGATTTCGTACTTGCAGGGTAGTTTGCCCAATACATCGTCAAAACGGTCGGGGTATTCGCACATGGGATCCATGGGGGTCTGCACCAGGTGGATATCGCGGTGGAAGGAAACCAAACCGAGGTCCTGGCACGCACTGGCGCCCAACAGAGTAACATTCTCAGATTCCAGCAGGAGGAAAGAGAGGGGCCGAGAGGCCTTCAGAACTGTGCAGATAAGGGTGGCCTTGCCGACCGGGAATAGCATGCTCCCCCCATATGCATGGAGGCGGGAGTCATCACCAGTAATGTTCTCACCAGATCTTATCTGCTGAAAGAGGCTTAACGACATTACGTTCGCAAACGCCCCCGTGTCTACTTTGGCAGTGAAGGTCATTCCATTCACAGTAACTCTAACTGATGGATCAGCTATCAAAGCATGTGCACCCAAGACTGAAAAAACAAGCGATTCATCATGGGAGGAGCTGTTATCAGAATCAGGGAGTTCGACTGCAAGGTATTCAGAGCCATAAACACTATCAGTAGCAGTCAGGTTGTGTAGACTCTTTCTCTGAGCAGAGACAGGCTGGCCCCTTGAACGGCACACTGCGGAGAAGTGATTAAGCTTCTTACAAAAGTTACAAGTCTTACCCAGCGCAGGGCAGACATTAAATTGATGACTGACAAAGTTGCAGTTTGGGCATCGACGAGGGTTAGCCCTCGCGGGCGCGGGAGTGCTACGCT
>JAXLNO010003612.1:0-7500 GCA_038087875.1 Malacoraja senta
GTCTTGCATTTGTAGTTACGCCACTAGCTTGTTAGCGTCGCGGTCTGCTGCATTCCGTTAGTCTTAAATTGAACTCCTAAGTGAGAAGTTGTAGTGCTTGTAACAAATAAACTTTATATAACCTGACATGGTGTAAGGCCGTTGCTATTATAAGGACTACAAATCAACAATTTCGAACTCGTTATCTCTCTCTCTCTCTCTCTCTCTCCTCTCTCTCTCTCTCTCTCTCTCTCTCTCTCTCTCTCTCTCTCTCTCTCGCTCTCTCTCTCTCTCTCTCTCTCTCCCTCTCTCTCTCTCTCTCTCTCTCTCTCTCTCTCTCTCTCTCTCTCTCTCTCTCTCTCTCTCTCACTCTCTCCCACTCTCTCTCTCTCTCTCTCTCTCTCTCTATCTATCTATCTCTCTCTCTCACCACACACACACACACACACACACACACACACACACACACACACACACACACACACTCGTACTCGTATTCATTCAACTCGAACTCGAACTATCGCGAACTCGAACTCGAATTCGAACTCGAACTCGAATTAGAAATCGAACTCGAACTCGAGTTCGAGTTGGACTTGCGGCGGAGCACCAAGGCAAATTCCTTGTATGTGAATACTTGACCAATAAACGCATTCATTCATTTATTAATTCAATCAACTCGACTCGAAATCGAACTCGATCTCGAACACGATCTCGAACTTTATATCGAACCCTCTGTCGAACACGAACTATCTCGAACACCATCTCGACTCGAACTCTATTTCGAACTCGAGTTGGAGTTCGATTTGCTGGTGAGACCACCAAGGCAAATTCCTTGTATGAGAATACTTGGGCCATAACTTTATTCATTTATTCATTCATTCATTGAACTCGAACTCGAGCTCCAGCTCGAACTCGAACTTGAACTCGAACTCGAATTCGAATTAGAACTCTAACTGTATCTCGCACTCTGTCTCGAACTCAAACCTATCTCGAACTCGAACAATCTCGAATTCCAACTCCAATACGAAAGGTCGTGTTCGAAAAATCTGTGCGGACGAACTAGCTGGAGTTTTTACGGATATTTTCAACCTCTCACTTCTGAGGTCTGAGGTTCCCACCTGCTTCAATAGGGCATCAACTATACCGGTGACCAAGATGAGTAAGTGACGTGCCTCAATGACTATCGACCAATGGCACTAACGCCTGTGGTGATGAAGTGCTTTGAGAGGTTGATTATGGCGCAAATCAACTACTACCTCGACAGCAATCTGGACCACTGCAGTCTATTACGCCACAACAGATCAACGGTGGATGCGATCTTGGTGGCCCTCCAATCCGCTCTGGACCACTTGGACAACACAAACTCATATGTCAGGCTGTTATTCATTGATTACAGCTCGGCATTTAATACATCATCCCCTCCAAGCTGGTTACCTAACTCGCAGAACTGGGTCTCTGCGCATCCCTCTGCAATTGGATCCTCGACTTCTCATTCACAGAACACAATCTGTTCGTATTAGTGGAAATGTGTCAGACTGGATAACAATCTGCACGGGAGCACCTCAAGGCTGCGTTCTCAGCCCCCTGCTGTACTCACTCATACTCATGACTGCGTAGCCAGTCATAGCGCGAACTCCATCATCAAATTCGCTGACGACACCACTGTTGTGGGACGTATCACTGATGGGGATGAGTCAGAGTATGGAAGAGAGATCGAGCGACTCTCCATATGTTACCAGCACAATAACTTGGCCCTCAACACCAGCAAAACCGAGGAACTGATTGTGGACTTTGGAAGGAGTAGGATGGGGACCCACAGTCCCGTTTATATCACGGGTCGATGGTGAAAGGGTCAAGAGCTAATTCCTGGGCGTGCACATCTCTGAAGAACTCTCCTGGTCCGAGAACACTGATGCAATTATTAAGAAAGCACATCAGCGCCTCTACTCCTGAGAAGATTACGGAGAGTCAGTTTGTCAAGAGGACGCTCTCGAACTTCTACAAGTGCACATTAGAGAGCATGCTGACCGGTTGCATCGTGGTTGGTTCGGCAACTTGAGCGCCCTGGAGAGGAAAAGACTACAAAAAGTATTAAACATTGCCCAGTCCATCATCGGCTCTGACCTCCCTTCCATCGATGGGATCTATCGCAGTCGCTCCCTCAAAAAGGCTGGCAATATCATCAAGGACCACACCATCCTGGCCACATACTCATCTCCCTGCTACCTTAAGGTAGAAGGTACAGGAGCCTGAAGACTGCAATGACCAGGTTCAAGAATAGCTACTTCCCCACAGCCATCAGGCTTTTAAAATTGGCTCGGACAAAACTCTGAACATTAATAGTCCATTATCTGTTATTTGTACTTTTTACGTAGATAATGGCATATGGACACACTGATCTATTTTGTCAATGCCTACTATGTTCTGTTGTGCTGAGGCAAAGCAAGAATTTCATTGTCCTATCAGGGACACATAACAATAAACTCGCTTGATTCTTGATTCTTGAACTCTAACCCGAACGCGAACCCGTACTCTATCTCGAACTCGAACTCTATCTCGAACTCGAGTTTGAGTTCGACTTGCAGGCTGAGCACCAAGGCAACTTCCGTGTATGTGAGTACTAGGCCAATAAACGTGTTCCTTCCTTCATTCATTCATTCAATTAGAACTCGAGCTCGAACTTGATCTCGAACTCGAGAAAAACTGTTTATGGAAAGACAGGGTGGGTATAATTTGACAGGGGAAAATAATTTAAAAAAACTCAATTTCAGAACAACTTAAAATTATGTGCATATCAATCTGTGGGGTGAATTTGTGGAATGGTCTGGAACAGGAGATAAAGCTTAGCACAAACATAATTCAGTTTAAAAAGATGTACAAACACACTTTTTTTAAAGGATATTGGGATGAGGATAGGTGATTGTGAGTGGGATATTTGTTATACTGATTGTATCGGGAAGGGTGTTTATAGGGTGATGGGTTGTATATATGACTAAGGAATACTGTATAGTATATGAGGGTTATGGGTTGTATATATGACTGAGGGGTACTGTTAGTATATGAGGGTTTTTTCTTTTCTTTTTTCTTTTTACTCTTTTTTGTATGGCTTTGTAAATATTTGATTAGTGTATAATGTAAATAATTTGTGTACAATAGCTGCTGGTGTACAATGGTGTATATATAGCTGCTAAATGTGTATAAGATAATTATAAGCAGTAGAACAAGAGGTGGGAAATAATAAGCTTTGACTTCTTCCTGCTCCTTTTCGGACACATACGATTTCATTTATTTATAGATATTGTTTATGACACTTTATAAATATTCTTGATTTGTTTTTTTGTATGCTGTTTCACACATGCTTTTTATTCTTTTATTCTGTTCGAAATAAAGAATAAAATAAATTAAAATTAAATGAACTCGAACTCGAACTCGAACTCTCTCTCGATCTCGAACTCTCTATCGAACTTTCTCTCGACTCGCACTCTATCTCGAACTCGAATTCGAACTCGAACTCGAACTCGAATACGATCTCGAACTGTATCTCGAACTCGAGTTGGAGTTCGACTTGCTGGCGGACCACCAAAGCAAATTCCTTGTTTGTGAATACTTGGCCAATAAAGGTATTCATTCATTCATTCATTCATTCATTCATTCATTCATTCATTCATTCATTCATTAATTCATTCATTCATTCATTCAACTCGAACTCTATCGCGAACTAGATCTCGAACTCGAACTGTTTCTTGAACTCGAACTCTAACTATCTCGAACTCCAACTCCAACATCGAACTTGAACTCGAACTCTATCACAAACTCTATCTCTAACGAACTCGACTCGAAATCGAACTCGAACACGGATTAGAACTCGAACTCGAACTCGTACTCTATCTCGAACTCGAGTTGGAGTTCGACTTGCTGGCGGACCACCGAGGCAAATTCCTTGTATGTGAATTCTTGGCCAATAAATTCATTCATTCATTCATTCATTCATTCATTCATTCATTCGTTCAACTCGAACTCGAACGCGAACTCGAACTAGAACCCTATCTCGAACTCGAACTCTATCTCGACCTCGAAATCTACCCGAACACTCTCTCGAACTCGAACTCGATCGGAACTCGATCTCGAACTATATATCGAACTCCTCTGTCGAACACAAACTCTATCTCGAACACCATCTCGACCTCGAACTCTATTTCAAACTCGAGTTGGAATTCGACTTGCGGGCGGACCAACAAGGCAAATTCCTCGTATGTGAATTCTTGGCCAATAAATTCATTCATTCATTCATTCATTCATTCAACTCGAAATCGAACGAACTAGAACGCGAACTCTATCGCGAACTCTCTCTCTCGAACTAGAACTCGATCTCGAACTCGATCTCGAATCATCTTCGAACTCGAAGTCGAACTATATCTCGAACGAACTCTATCGAACTCCAACTTCAATTCCAACTCGAACTTGGACTCGAACTATATCACGAACGTACTCGAAATCGAACTCGTACTCGAACTCCAACTCGTACTCGAACTCGAACTGGACCTCGAACTCGAACTATATCTCGAGCTCGAACTCTATCTCGAACTCGAACTATCTCGAACGCGAACACTACCTCGAAATCAACTCCAATTCCAACTCTAACTTGAACTCGAACTATCTCGAACTCTTTCAGGAACTCTATCTCGACCTCGAACACTATCTCGAACTCTAACTCTCTCGAACTATATGTCGAAATCACTCCCGAACTCGAACTCGAACTCGAACTCGAATTCGAACTCTATCTCGAACTCGATGTCGAACGAACTCTATCTCGAACTTTATCTCTAACTCGAACTCTATCTCGAACTCGATGTCGAACTCGAAATTGAATTCGAACGCGAAATCGAATTCGAACTCTAACTTTCTCGAACTCGAATTCGAACGAACTCTATATCGAAATTTATCTCGAACTCTGTACTCCAACTCGAACTCTATCTCGAACTCGAACTCTCTCTCGAACTCGAACTCGAACTCTATCTCGAACTCGAACTCTCTCTCGAACTCGAACTCCAACTCTCTCGAACTCGAACTCGAACTCGAACTCCAACTCCAACTCGAACTCTTTCACGAAATCTATCTCGAACATTGGTCTACCCGTCTCTATTTCTCTCCCTCCCCGACTCTCTCTCCCTCTCCTCCCCGTCTCTCTCACGCCTCTCCCCCCTCTGTCTCCCTCGCCTCCCCGTCACTTAATTTTCCTCTCTCTCTCTGTTTCCCTCCTTCACCATCTGTCTCGCTCTCCCTCACGTGTCTATCTCCCCGTCTCTCTCTCTCCGTCTCTCTCCCGCTCTCCCTCCTTCCCTCCCCTCTCCATCACCTCTCCCCTCTCTCTCCTCCCCTGTATCACTCTCTCTCCCCTCCCCGTCTCATCTCTTTCACTCCCTCCCCTCCCCTCCAATCCCCTCTCTCTCTCTCTCTTGTTCCCTCCCCGTCTATCTCACCCCCTCCCGTCTGTCTCTCCCTCTCCTCGTCACTCAATCTCGCTCTGCGTCTCGGCGTTTGTCGCAGCAGGAAGGAGGGAGTGTCTGACAGAAAAAGTCAGAGAGAGAAAATGACGGGGCGAGAGAGAGAGGGTACAGGGATGGAGGAACAGAGAGGAGAGAGAGAGGTCTAGAGATGGAGACGGAGGGAGGGATGGAGAGACGGGGGAGAGAGAGAGGTGCCGAAGATGGAGGGAGGGAATGAGAGACGGGAGAATGTGAGGGGGGAGTAGAGGGAGACGGGGAGAGAGAGACTGGGAGGGAGAGAGAGAGACATGGATGGGGCGATCGAGAGAAGGGGAGAGGGAGGGAGAGACGGGGAAGAGAGGAGAGAGAGAATGGGCGAGGGAGGGAGAGACGGGAGTGGGAGGGAGAGACGGGAGGGGGAAGTGGAGGAGGTGGAGAATGATGAGGAGATCGAGAGAGTGACGGAGGGGGGAGAGGATTGTGGAAGTAATACAACGGAAACAGTCCGTTCGGTCAACTTGCTCACACTGGCCAAATGCTCCCTTTACACTTATCCCACCTGCCCGCGTTTGGCCCATATCCCTCCAAACCTGTGCTATCCATGTACCTGTCCAAACGATGTAATATTTCCTGCCTCAAGTACATTTTCCGGCAAGCTGTTCCATAAACCCATCCCTCTGTGTGGAAAAGTTACCCCTCATGTTCCTATTAAATATTTTCGCCTGTAAATGAGAGAATTAGGGGAGGGCACCTGTATATATACCTTTAAACCTGTCTTATCCATGTACCTGTCCAAAAGTCACAAACGTTGTTTCAATGACGTTCCCCTCGTTCTTCTGACTTCGGTGAGTACAGGCCGAGTGCTGACAAACGCTCATCATATGTTGAGCACAGTTTATTAACCTGGGCACGACATAACTTGGCTTAACATAGACACAATTCTGGCGGAACTCAACAGCACATGCAGCATTTCTGGGAGAATGAATGGGACATGATTCTGGTCGAGACCGTTCTTCAGACGAGATCCATCTGTCACTTCCTCCACTCCCCGTCTTGCTCTCTCCCTCTCCCTCTCCCAGGCCTTCTACTCTCTCCCTCTATCCCTCTCCTCCCCTCCCAATCCTTCTCTCTCTCTCTCTCTCTCTCTCTTCTCTCTCTCTCTCTCTCTCTCTCTCTCTCTCTCTCTCTTTCTCTCTTTCTCTCTCTCTCTCTCTCTCTCTCTCTCTCTCTCTCTCTCTCTCTCTCTCTCTCTCTCTCTCTGTCTCGCTCCCTCTATCGATCTCCTCTCTCCACTATCTCCCCACTCTACCCCCTCTCTCCCCATCTCTCTCCCCATCTGGTCCTCTAGCGTTGTGAGAGCAACTCTACCACTTGGATTTTGGGGAGGGCACCTGTAACTATAGCGTTAACCTGTCCTATCCATGTACCTGTCTAAATGTCTGGCCAAATGTCTCTGGCCAAATGACTTTAACGTTGTATCAATGAGGTCCCGCTCGTTCTTCTCCGGAGGGAGAGTCAGGAGAAAGAAAGGAGGAAGAAGGGGTAAAGGAGAAAGAGAGTGGAGTGACTGGATGAAAGATCGCGGGAGAAAGAGCAAACTCTGCACAGACAGCGCCCGTGGTCAGGATCCTGCCTCAAGTACATTTCCGGCAGCTGTTCCATAAAACCCATCACCTCTGTGTGGAAAAGTTACCCCTCATGTTCCTATTAAATATTTTCCCCTGTAAATGAGAGAATTAGGAGAGGGCACCTGGATATATACCTTTAAAACCTGCCTTATCCATTTACCCCTACAAATTCTCTTAAACGTTGTTTCAATTAACGTAGACAAACACAATTCTGCGGAACTCGGCGGGACATGCAGCATTTCTAGGGAGAAGGAATCGGACATGATTCGGGTCGAGGCCGTTCTTTTCAAAATTTTCAAATATGCAGACGACACAACAATAATTGGCCTCATCTCAGACAACAACGAATCACAATACCGTCAAACAGTGGACAGCGCAGTCAAATGGTGCGCAGAAATGGTGTGCAG
>JAXLNO010003612.1:12500-27275 GCA_038087875.1 Malacoraja senta
TCGCTCTCTGTTCCAGTCCCTCTCTCTCCCCCCATCGTTCTCTTATCCTGCCCGTCGTTCTCTCCCGTCCCTACCCTGCCACTCTCTCTCCCACACCTCTTCCTCCCTCACCTCCCCGTCTCTCTCTCTCCCTCCCCGTCTCCCCCTCGACTTCCATGTACTTATCCTTTGAATCCTTATCATGGTGTAAGGCTACTCACATTATAAATACATCAATCGACATGGTGTCAGAGTGTACGGACTTCCTCCTCAATTGATTCTTATTTATCTTGGTTTGTTATTTTTCTACTGTGGATAATGGCTTCTGATCTCAGGAGGCCAGGGATCTTGGTGTTCGATGCAGATCTTGCAGAGCGATGGCGTGTGTTTGAAGAGGATTTTTCAATCTACGTTGACGCTGCATTTCCTGCTGCTGATCCTGCTCCTCGTGCATCAATTCTTCTCAATTTGGCAGGCACTGAGGCTGCTCGTCGTGCCAGAAGATTTCACCATGCACTGGCTAGAGTTGATGCTAACGGTGATCAAATTGCTGCGGAGTCTCGCCGTGATCCTGAATGTCTCCTACGTAAATTCTGACAATTATGTGAGGTACAAATTAATGTAAGCATGGAACGCCATAATTTATTTCAATGTGTCAAAAACAAGGAGAACCTGTTGAAAAACATGTTAATGCGCTGAAGCATGTCGCTACTCGATGCGATTTCAGCGAGATTCAATATGGTCTTGTACGGGACCGCTTAATCCATGGCATATTGAATGATGAATTACGCGATAAATTTCTGCAGGAAGTTGACCTGACTTTAGCTGCTGTTGAAAACCGCTGTCGCATAGCTGAACTGACTAATGTTAGATCCACGATTACTATTGACCCTGAGGCAATCCCAGTTGTTCTTCCGGCTCACTAGATTCCCGACGCTATGCGGGATCGCGTTTAAAGAGAACTTAACAGAATGGTGACTGGGTGTGATTACTCCCGTAACTGAACCCTCGGACTGGGTCTCCACAATGGTTGTCGCTTTTAAGAACAACAGAGATGAGATACGGATCTGTATCAACCCCAAAGACCTAAGTACAGAAATTAAACGGTGCGTTATCCTATGTACTCTGTGGACAAGATTGCGGCGCAGATGGCTGAAGCAACTATATCACAGTGCAAGATGCCAAGAGCTCATTCTGGCAGATTCCACTGGAATATAACTCCTCCAAGTTGACAACTTTCAGTACTCCGTTCGGACGTCATAAATTTCTGAGGATGCCTTTTGGCATAAGTTCTGTCAGTGAAGTATTTCAACAATCCATGGAACAATTGTTTGTAGGATACCCATGCTCCATCGTAGTGGATGATATCCTCATTGCTGGGAAAACGGTCAAGGAGCACGATGCCAATCTGACAAAAGTATTGAGGCGTGCAGAGGCCATCCATCTCAAGCTAAATCCTAAAAAATGCTAATTCAGAGTGAATGAGGTAAAATACTTAGGCCATATATTTACCAAAGACGGCCTAAAAACGGATCCAGTGAAAACCAGTGCAATTAATGATCTTCCAGCACCCACAGATGTGCTCAGTTCACAGATGCATGGCTAACTATTTGAGCAAATTCATTCCAGATTTCAGCGAAATATCAGCCCCATTGCGCCATCTCACACAACGAATCTGCTTAGACCTGGCATGAGCAATAACAGACAGCATATTACAATCTTAAACGGCAGATGTCGGCCACCCCTACTCTAGCGGACTTTGATCCTAGACTGCCTATTACTGCCATGTGCCATGTGCCGCCTCACAACATGTTCTGCGCGCTGCATGCCTTCAGAATGATGGCCATGGCAATAAACCTGTCGCCTAGGCCTCGAGCACCATGTCTGACACAGAACAACGATTCGCCCAAATCGAAAAAGAGCTGTTTGCGGTTGTGTTCGCCTGCAAAAAGTTCAACGATTTCATCTTTGGTCGCACTATTACAATTAAAAACGACCTCCAACCTATTATCAGCATTTTCAATAAACCTATTCATAACTCTCCAGCGCGCCCACAACGGATGTTACTACAACTTCAAAAATATGACATCGTCCTGACCTACAAACCTGGAATAGATATGCACCGGGCGGACACTCTTTCACATGCATCTCGGACGACCTGCGAGGATCTGCCCTCGTAGGATGATGACGACTTTATCGTGATGACTGTATCCTTCATCCCTTCATCTTGGATGGAGGACCTGGTTGCCCACACTGTCACCGACAAGACCCTTACGGTCGCTAACTTCTGGCATTAAGCACGGCTGGCCAGATTATACCCAGACGTGGCGCCGACAGACAAGAAGCCGGAGCAAAGAATTCGAAGCCAAAGAACCGAATGGAAACGAGGTCGAAACGCCAATAAACCGAAAGAGTCCGAAGACCAAACGCCTACTATCAGCAAGGACGGGACGCCTAAGTGCAAACTAACTGAAAGGGCGGGACGCCTAAAAGCCAACGAACCGAAAAGCTGCGACGCCGAAAAGCAAACTTACCGAATGGCCGTTTTGTCAAAACGCCACCTACCCGAAAGGCGGCATCGCCAACAAGCCTAAGGACCGACTGCCGCTCAACAAAAAATTCCAATATCGGACATGACGTTGCCGGGGCCGGGACATCAGCGATTTGTCCAGACCCCCGCGTCCATCACATCACCTACTGACGCAACAGACAACATCTTCTGCCTGTGAACGAGTCAATCACTCCTCCTTATTATCCGGATCGTACAAGTTCATTTCAATATGCATCTAGTGACCCCCGCATGATCTTGCCAGTACAGCAATCCATGCATGCGACAGTTCCTCTGTCTGTTCCATCTTCGCGTGCGCCACATTCACCTGCTTCGACTCCAGGGACGTTTGCCCACTCCCCCACGGCGATGACATCGCCTGCTCTTTCCCCAGACAAAAATAATGGAAATGGCCTGTATCGTACTCGTCCCGGTCGTGTTTGCAGGCCGGTCGTGATATATCCGGACTATGTTTCACTTTCCACTAGTCTGTCATCGGTTGTGATATTTGCTTTGCTTACTTGTGGATACACATCGCTATTGATTCTTTAAGAGGGGGGTGTAGATTCGTGGCTCTTGCTATATCTTGCATTTGTAGTTACGCCCACTAGCTTGTTAGCGTCGTGGTCTGCTGCATTCCGTTAGTCTTAAATGGAACTCCTAAGTGAGAAGTTGTAGTGCTTGTAACCAATAAACTCTATATAACCTGACATGGTGTAAGGCCATTGTTATTATAAGGACTTCAAATCAACAATCTCGAAATCGTTCCCACTCTCTCTCTCTCTCTCTCTCTCTCTCTCTCTCTCTCTCTCTCTCTCTCTCTCTCTCTCTCTCTCTCTCTCACTCTCTCTCTCTCTCTCTCTCTCACTCTCTCTCTCTCTCTCTCTCTCTCTTCCCTCTCTCTCTCTCTCTGTCTCTCTCTCTCTCGCACTCGTATCGTATTCATTCATTCAACTCGAACTCTATCGCGAACTCGATCTCGACCTCGAACTGTAACTCGAACTCGAATTAGAAATCGAACTCGAACTCGTACTCTATCTCGGCAAATTCCTTGTATGAGAATACTTGGCCCATAAATGTATTCATTAATTCATTCATTCATTCATTGAAATCGAACTCGAGCTAGAACTCGAACTTGAACTCGAACTCGAACTCGAATTTTAACTCTAACTGTATCTCGCACTCTCTCTCGAACTCGAACTCTATCTCGAACTCGAACTCCATCTCGAACTTCAAATCCAATTCGAACAGGTCGTGTTCGAAAAAACCTGTGCGGACCAACTGGCTTGAGTTTTTACGGATATTTTCAACCTCTCACTTCTGAGGTCTGAGGTTCCCACCTGCTTCAAAAGGGCATCAATTATACCGGTGCCCAAGATGAGTAAGTGACGTGCCTCAATGACTATCGACCAGTGGCACTAACGCCTGTGGTGATGAAGTGCTTTGATAGGTTGATCGTGGCGCAAATCAACTCCTACCTCTACAAAATTCTGGACCCACTGCAGTTCGATTACCGCCACAACAGATCAACGGTGGATGCGATCTTGCTGGCCCTCCACTCCGCTCTGGACCACTTGGACAACACAAACTCATATGTCAGGCTGTTATTCATTGATTACAGCTCGCCATTTAATACAATCATCCCCTCCAAGCTGGTTACCAAACTCGCAGAACTGGGTCTCTGCGCATTCCTCTCCAGTTGGATCCTCGACTTCCTCATTCACAGACCACAGTCTGTTCGTATTGGTGAAAATGTGTCAGACTGGATAACAATCAGCACGGGAGCACCTCAAGGCTGCGTGCTCAGCCCCCTGCTGTACTCACTCTATACTCATGACTGCGTAGCAGGTCATAGTGCGAACTCCATCATCAAATTCGCTGACGACACCACTGTTGTGGGGCGTATCACTGATGGGGATGAGTCAGAGTATAGAAGCCATATGGTACCATATTGTACCAGCACAATAAATTGGCCCTCAACACCAGCAAAACCAAGGAACTGATTGTGGACTTTGGAAGGGGTAGGATGGGAACACACAGTCCCATTTATATCCACGTGTCGATGGTTCAAAGGGTCAAGAGCTTCTAATTCCTGGACGTGCACATCTCTGAAGATCTTTCCTGGTCCGAGAACACTGATGCAATTATTAAGAAAGCACATCAGCGCATCTACTTCCTGAGAAGATAACGGAGGGTCAGTTTGTCAAGGAGGATGCTCTCGAACATCTACAGGTGCACAGTAGAGAGCATGCTGACCGGTTGCATCGTGGCTTGGTTCGGCAACTTGAGCGCCCTGGAGAGGAAAAGACTACAAAAAGTAGTAAACACTGCCCAGTCCGTCATCGGCTCGGACCTTCCTTCCATCGAGGGGTTCTGTCACAGTCGCTGCCTCAAGAAGGCTGGCAATATCATCAAAGAACCACACCATCCTGGCCACACACTCATCTCCCTGCTTCCTTCAGGTAGAATGTACAGGAGCCTGAAGACTGCAATGACCAGGTTCAGGAATTGCTACTTCCCCACAGCCATCAGGCTTTTAAACTTGGCTCGGACAAAACTCTTCAGATTAATAGTAAGATTAAACGAGAACTTACCAGTTTGAAGTTTGATCTGTATTTTATGAGGAGTTACGATGAGGGATTACGTGAAGAACCCGTCCAGCACGCATGCGCGACATACTTCAAAGCAGCGGTGTGGAATCACAGGAAACACAATAATTGAAATAAACATAGTAAAGAAAAGGAGAACTAAGATACCAGTTGATCTCTATAATTGAGGGTGGGAGCGGAGGGCACGCAATCCCTCATCGTAACTCCTCATAAAATATAGACCAAACTTCAAACTGGTAAGTTCTCGTTTAATCTTACTATTTTACTTCGGAGTCAGGTGAGTGACTACGTGAAGATTTTAAAGCTCTGTGATTTCAAACCGTGTAACAGTTCATAATTCACTCGCTGCCGAAGTCATTCAAGGGAGGAAGTATGTTATCGTAATCAACCATGAATCTGTTTGTAAACAATAATGGTATTTATTAAACAATAACAAAATAAAAATGCCCCCCCGGGCTTAAATTATATATTTGCAGATTCTAAAACTCTTTCTGCAAATAACACAGGTTCTGCTAGCGGCTTGTTGTAGAACGTTTGGAACGTTTTCTCCGTGGACCACCCCGCTGTAGCCAGGATGTTGTCCAGTGGTACGTCCATCCTTTTAACCGCCGATGTGGATGCTGCCCTGGTGGAGTGAGATGTATGTATGTCAGTATCTACTCCAGCAGCTCCCAGTACCTGCTTGAGCCATCTTGAGATGGTTTGGCTCGACACCCGACCATGAGGTTTCTTGTGGCTGACCCATAAGGCATTTTCGCTCCCTCGGGAATCTCTTGTTGTGTTGATGTAAGTGAGTAGGTGTGTCATGACACACAACCGTGGGTCAGGTGGGTATGCCAGGAAATCCATAACTAGGCCTGAAGTTCCCGGCCTGCTCTGCTTTACCAGCTCCTGAATGGTGAATGAGACCCGGTCTGGTGTTATAACCATGTTGTCCAGTCGCAGTAAGTGGAGGGACTGGACTCTTTGTGGTGAAACTAGTGCCATCAGCATGACCGTTTTCAGGGTTAGCTGTTCCAGGGTGAGAGTCCTGGCTGGTGACCATTCCCTTAGGTATGTCAGATTTGGGTTACCTAGGTCAAGGGGGTTGGAGTTGAATATACCCCTCATCAGTTTGATCACCAGCGGGTGAGACCCTATGGCCTGTTGTCCTGGTACTTGTTTTAATTGACAGAGCACTACTGGCAGTATTGATGGCGCTATAGTTCAGTCCTTCATTACGGTGAAGGCCGGCCAAGAACTCCAGTACATTGGTTATGGTTGTAGATGAGTATGTTGTCCCAGTAGTCGAGCAGTATCTTTACCACTTCCTGATGATCAATAGGTATTGTTTCCTGGTGGACATACGGTGGGACGCTGTCATCGTGTTGATGGTCCTGTCAGACAATCCCAGGCCCAGCAGTGGTCTTTTCCTAATCTGCAACCCAGTAGGTTAATTTTGTCATGGCATGGATGACTTATGCCTGATACCGGGTGAGTCAATAGGTCTGGGATACTGGGAAAGGTAATAGGAGTTTCGATGACCATGTTGCGGACCACTGGGAACCATGGCTGTGTAGGCCAGTCGGGTACTATCAAAATACCTGAAGCAGAGTCGATCTGTATTTTGCCTAGTACCTTACTGATGAGGCAAAAGGGGGGAAAAGCATGAAATAAATAGTTCCCCCAGTTCAGCGCGAATGCATCGATCGCTGCTGCCTCAGGGTCTGGTTCCCACGCGACATACATTGGTACCTGGTGATTTAGTCTGGATGCAAAGAGATCGATATCTAGTGTGCCATATTGCTTTGTAATTTTAGCAAAAGCTCTGAGATTTAAGATCGATTCGGTGTATTCATTGAATTTGCGTGACCTGGTGTCTGCCACTGTATTTAGCTTACCTGCTAGGTAAGTTGCTGATAGCCAAATATGTCTATCGACAAACCATCGCCAGATTTTGTTCACCAAATTGTCACATGATATCGATTTTATTCCGCCCATATGGTTAATATAGGCCACCAACGTGGTATTATCAATTTGTAAAGGAATATGCAAATGGTGCATATTCGTAGAATATACCTTTAAAACCATAAAACGTACCCAACATTTCCAAATAATTTATGCCCAGTGTTTGTAGTAAAGATGATTCTAGGTTAGTCCATCTACCACCTGTGCTGGATATGGTGTTAGTTGCTCCCCAGCCTTGAGCACTGGCATCTGTTTGTATAGTTAATGTTGGGTTATTGATGATGATAGGGCGGAAACTATGCAAAATGTGCTCTATCCACCACTGTAACTCTGATATTGATTCAATGGGTAATTTCATGGTTCGGTCAAAGTGACCTGCATGTCGTTTTAACGCCTGTACTTTTGCCCTTTGTAGGTTTTGCTAGTGCAGGGGTCCAAATTGTGTAGCTGGAAATGCTGCTACCATTTTGCCAATTACTCTTGCCACATGTCGGATGGTTGGTCGATTGCTAATCATTAAATTGTTTGGACCCACCTACCTCCATAGTTATGGGAGTTTTCCTTTCTTCAGTTTCTTCATCCGTCGTTGTACTGCTGGATGTACTGCTGGTTGGGGTGGCGCATTTTCCATGGGGTCCGCTCTGGGCCCTGGCCTAAAAAAAGCTTTTGGGGATGGTATGCGGACCCCGAGCTTTCACCAGTCCCATAAGTTTGACGTCGACTGGTGGACGTGGTGGGGTAGTGGCGTCTGGGTTGTGTGGGTCTGCTCGTTCCGGGGCCTGCCCTCATGAGGCCGAATGCTATGGATCTTCCTCCAGGTCTTTCACTTGTTTTGCCAAGTCCTTTCCAAATAACAGGATCTGTGGCTCTGAGGCCGGTGTTTTACACGGTCCTGCATATTTGGGATTGAGGCCAGGTCTTATTATCTCCTTGCGGAGGTTGTTTATCTCATATTGAGTGTTGCACAGCAGAGCCAGAGTTCCTTGCTGGTTGGTGGTCATATCCACCCCATCCACGGAACGACCATATGATGTTATCCCTGTCGTCAGGAGCTTGAGCATACGCTGTAATTTTAGCTCCTGGTTCCGGATACTCTGTCCGACATACCCCCAGATTTAGCTGTTAACGGCCGGTACGTTGAGTGAACTGCAGTTCTCCGGTGGCGAGTAGAGTTATATTGCCTCATTGACTACTTGTTCTTTTAGGGGATTGAGGGACAGGTGGTTAATGCACCCGCCAGTTTTGGCTGCAACGGCCGCCCTGCTCGTAGTGTAGCCACGTAGCTCTTCCTGGTCCTGTACCACAAGCGTACTCCCGATACCTTCCGCCAATGACCCCTGTTCCTGACCAGCCCAGCCTTGGTCGCCAACGCTGCCCTCGGCTGAGGGGGAAGCGATGGCCAGTGCATTGTAAGGCACAGGCGTGGGAGTGCCTGAATTCCCTTGGCGAGACTGCTCCATCTCCCGAACCAAGTCTCGCTGGAGCATTTGCTCCATGAGCCTTTCCATGCGGCTCAGGCGGCTACCTCTGCCGCTCTCAGGCGGAGAGTCCTCCTCATCGGAGTTATCAGATATAACCGGCCGGTCAGATTTTCGTCTTGGTTTACCTCCAGCCCGCTGCTGTTGATCAGGCTGCGCTAGCGGTACAGGGCTCGGCTCGGTCTCAATGATTGTGGACCGCTGCATGTGCGATCCAGGTGCCCTCTCTCGTCCCCCACTGATGGGACACTCCCGTTCTGTTGGAGTCGAACGGGGGGCGGTCCTTTTCCCTTGCCGTGCTTTGCTCATTTTTCCAGCTTCTTCAACCTGGAATTCACAAAGCAGAGCAAAGCTTCCTAAGTACGACCTCAGAGTAAGTACTTACCTGATGGTCCGCTTTTTTAAACTTGTAGCGGGAGCGCCTGTACTCCCGTTCGTGGTTGTTGCAATGCGTGAACGCTACTGTCGCGCATGCATGCTGGACGGGCTCTTCACGTAGTCACTCACGTGACTCCGAAGTAAAATAGACCATTATCTGTTATTTGTACTTTTTACGTAGATAATGGTATATGGACACACTGATCTGTTTTGTAGTCAATGCCTACTATGTTCTGTTGTACTGAAGTAAAGCAAGAATTTCATTGTCCTATTAGGGACACATGACAATAAATTCTCTTGATTCTTGATTCTTGAACTCGAACTCTAACTCGAACGCGAACTCGTACTCTATCTCGAACTCGAACTCTATCTCGAACGAGTTTGAGTTCGACTTGCGGGCTGAGCACCAAGGCAACTTCCCTGTATGTGAGTACTAGGCCAATAAACGTGTTCATTCATTCATTCATTCATTCAATTCGAACTCGAGCTCGAACTTGATCTCGAACTCGAGCAAAACTGTTTATGGAAAGACAGGGTGGGTATAATTTGGCAGGGGAAAATAATTTTAAAAATCTCAATGTCAGAAGAACTCTTAAAATTATCTGCATATCAATCTGTGGGGTGAATTTGTGGAATGGTCTGGAACAGGAGATAAAGCTTAGCACAAACATAATTCAGTTTAAAAAGATGTACAAAAACACTTATTTAAAGGATATTGGGATGACGATAGGTGATTGTGAGTTGGATATTTGTTATACTGATTGTATCGAGAAGGGTGATTATAGGGTGATGGGTTGTATATATGACTAAGGGATACTGTATAGTATATGAGGGTTATGGGTTGTATATATGACTGAGGGATACTGTATAGTATATGAGGGTTTCTTTTTTCTTTTTTCTCTCTTTTTTTGTATGGCTTTGTAAATATTTGATTAGTGTATAAATGTAAATAATTTGGTGTGCATATAGCTGCTGGTGTACATATGGTGCACATATAGCTGCTAAATGTGTATAAGACAATTATAAGCAGTAGAATAAGGGGTGGGAAATAATAAGCTTTGGCTTCTTCCTGCTCCTTTTCGGACACATACGATTTCATTTATTTATTGATATTGTTCATGACACTTTATGAATATTCTTGTTTTGTTTTTTGTATGCTGTTTCACACTTGCTTTTTATTCTTTTATTCTGTTCGAAATAAAGAATAAAATAAAAAATAAAAAAATAAACCCTCTCTCGAACTCGAACTCTCTCTCGATCTCGAACTCTCTCTGGAACTTTCACTCGAACTCGCACTCTATTTCGAACTCGAATTCGAACTCGAACTCGATCACGAACTGTATCTCGAACTCGTGTTGGAGTTCGACTTGCTGGCGGACCACCAAAGCAAATTCCTTGTTTGTGAATACTTGGCCAATAAATCTATTTATTCATTCATTCTTTCATTCATTCATTCATTCATTCATTCATTCATTCATTCATCTCGAACACGATCTCGATCTCGAACTCGAATTAGAACTCGAACTGTATCACGAACTTGCTGGCGGACTACAGAGGCAAATTCATTGTATGTGAATACTTGGCCAATAAAGGTATTTATTCATTCATTCATTCATTCATTATTTCATTCATTCATTCATTCATTCATTCATTCATTCATTCAACTCGACCTCTATCTCGAACGCGAACTGGAACTCGAACTAGAATTCGATCTCAATGAACTCGAACTCGTACTCTATCTCGAACTGGAACTCTATCTCGAACTCGAATTCTTATCTCGAACTCGAACTATCTCTCTCTCTCTCTCTCTCTCTCTCTCCAACTACCTCGAACTCTATCTCGAACTATCTCCTACGCGAACTCGATCTCGAACTCGAACTCGAACTATCTTGAACTCGAACTCGAACTCTATCTTGAACTCGAACTCTATCTCTGCATAAATCTCAAATTCGAACTAAATATCTCGACCTCGAACTCTATCTCGAACTCGAAATATATCTCGAACTCGAACTCCTACTGGAAGTCGAAATCTATCTCGAATTCGATCTCGAACTCGAGTTCGAGTTGCGGGCGGAGCACCAAGGCAAATTCCTTGTATGTGAATACATGCCCAATAAACGTATTCATTCATTCATTCATTTAACTCGAACTCGAGCTCGAACTTGAATTCGAACTCGAACTCGAACTCTATCTCCATCTCGAACTCGATCTCAAACTCGAATTCCAGTTCGACTTGCGGGCGGAGCACCAAGGCAAATTCCTTGTATGTGAATACTTGGCCAATAGATTCATTCATTCATTCATTAATTCATTCATTCATTCATTCATTCATTTATTCATTCATTTATTCATTCATTCATTCATTCGTTCATTCATTCATTCAACTCGAACTCGAGCTGGAATTCGAACTTGAACTCGAACTCGAATCTCGAACTCGAATTAGAACTCGAACTACAACTCTATCTCGACATCGAACTATCTCGTACTCGAACTCTATCTCGAACTCGAAATCTATTTCGAACTCTCTCTCGAATTCGAACTCGATCTAGAACTCAATCTCGAACTATATGGCGATCTCTCTGTCGAACACAAACTCTATCTCGAACACCATCTGGACATCGAACTCTATTTACAACTCGAGTTGGAGTTCGACTTGCGGGCGGAGCATCAAGGCAAATTCCTTGTATGTGAAGACTTGGCCAATAAATTCATTCATTCATTCATTCATTCATTCAACTCGAATTCGAGCTCGAACTCGAACTTGAACTAGAACTCGAAATCGTACTCGGTCGAACAACATCTCCTTCTCAACTCTTTCACCCCCTCCCCTCCCCTCCAATCCTCTCTCTCTCTCTTTTTCCCTCCCCGTCTCTACCACCCCCTCCCGTCTGTCTCTCCCTTTCCTCGTCACTCTCGCTCTGCGTCTCGGCGTTTGTCGCAGCAGGAATGTGGGAGTGTCTGAAAGAAAAAGTCAGAGAGAGAAAGTGACGGGGCGAGAGAGAGAGGGTACAGGGAGGGAAGTACAGAGAGGAGAGAGAGGGAAGGGTCTAGAGACAGAGGGATGGAGAGACGGGAGAGAGAGAGAGGTGCCAAAGATGGAGACGGAGGGAATGAGAGACGGGAGAGTGAGAGGGGGAAGTAGAGAGAGACGGGGAGAGAGAAACTGGGAGGGAGAGAGAGAGACATGGATGGGGCGAGCGAGAGAAGAGGAGAGGGAGGGAGAGACGAGGAAGAGAGGAGAGAGAGAGAGATGGGGGAGGGAGGGAGAGACTGGGAGAGAGCGAGTGAGAAACGGGAAGAGGGAGAGACGGGGAGGGGGAAGTGGAGGAGGTGGAGAATGATGGGGAGATCGAGAGAGTGACGGAGGGGGAGAAGGTTGTGGAAGTAATACAACGGAAACAGGCCCTTCGGTCAACTTGCTCACACTGACCAAAATGCTCCATTAACATTTATCCCACCCGCGTTTGGCCCATGTCCCTCCAAACCTGTGCTATCCATGTACCTGTCCAAACGATGTGATAATCGCTGCCTCAACCACATCTTCCGGCAGCTGTTCCATACAACCCACCACCCTCTGTGTGGAAAAGTTATCCCTCATGTTCCTATTAAATCTTTACAGGGGAGGGCACCTGTAAGTATACCGTTAAACCTGTCCTATCCATGTACCTGTCTAAATGTCTGGCCAAATGTCTCTGGCCAAATGACTTTAACGTTGAATCAATGAGGTCCCCGTTCTTCTCCGGAGGGAGAGACAGGGAGAAAGAAAGGAAAATAAGGGGAGAACGGTGAAAGAGAGTGGAGTGACTGGATGGAAGAGAGAGCAACGCGGAGGGAGAGAGACTGGGTAAGAGGGAGAGGGGCAGCGGGTCAAGACCCACGTGTGTTTCATTGTCAAATATCCCAGACACAATATTGACATCCAAACTAGCAGCAGCACCAAAACAGTATGTAAATATAGAGGGGAGGAAGAGGAGGGAGGGAGAGAGGGACGCAGGAGGGGAGGCAGGGCAGTGGGTGGGCCGTTCGGGTCCGTGTCCCTGTCTCCTTCGCCCTCTATCTCTCCCCCTTCCCGTCTCGCTTCCTCCCCTCTCCGTCTCTCTCCCCCGTCTCCGTCACTCTCTCTTTCCCCTCCCCGTCCCTTTCTCTCTCTGGTCACCTACCCGTCGCATCTCTCTCTCTCCTTCCCCTCCCCGTCTCCCTCTCTCTTCCCCTCCATTCTCTCTCCCATCCCCTCCCTCTCCACCTATCTCTCTTTTTATCTCCCCGTCGCTCTCCCCCCGTCCTTGTCCTATCTTTCCCTCCCCGTCACTCTCTCTCCCTCCATCCCCGGCTCTCTCTCCCTCCCCTACCCGTCTCTGTTTCTTTCCCCTTCCCGTCTCTATCTCTCTCCCTCCCCGACTCTCCCTCTCCCCCCGTCTCTCTCACGCCTCTCCTCTCTCTCCCTCGCCTCTCCGTCACTTACTTTTCCTCTCTCTCTCTCTCTCTTTCCCTCCTTCACCATCTATCTCGCTCTCCCTCCACGTGTCTCTCTCCCCATCTCTCTCTCTCCCTCCCGTCCCTCTCCCTCTCTCCCCTCCCATTCCCTCTCCATCTCCCTCTCCCCTCTCTCTCCTCCCCTCAGTGTCACTCTCTCCCCTCCCGGTCTCATCTCTTTCACTCCCTCGCCCCCCCTCCAATCCTCTCTCTCTCTCTTTTTCTCTCCCCGTCTCTCTCAGCCCCTCCCGTCTGTCTCTACCTCTCCTCGTCACTCAATCTCGCTCTGCGTCTCGGCGTTTGTCGCAGCAGGAAGGAGGGAGTGTCTGACAGAAAAAGTCAGAGAGAAAGTGATGGGGCGAGAAAGAGAGGGTACAGGGAGGGAGGTACAGAGAGGAGAGAGAGAGAGGTCTAGAGATGTAGATGGAGGGAGGGATGGAGAGACGGGAGAGAGAGAGGTGCCAAAGATGGAGGGATGGAATGAGAGACGGGAGAGTGAGAGGGGGAAGTAGAGAGAGACGGGGAGAGAGAGACTGGGAGGGAGAGAGAGAGACATGGATGGGATGAGCGAGAGAAGGGGAGAGGGAGGGAGAGACGGGGATGAGAGGAGAGAGGGAGAAATGGGCGAGGGAGGGAGAGACGGGGCGAGAGAGAGAGTGATAGACGGGGAGAGGGAGAGACGGGGAGGGGGGAGTGGAGGAGGTGGAGAATGATGGGGAGATGGAGAGAGTGACGGAGGGGGGGAGAGGGTTGGGGAAGTAATACAACGGAAACAGGCCCTTCGGTCAACTTGCTCACACTGACCAAAATGCTCCATTTACCCTTATCCCACCTGCCCGCGTTAGGCCCATATCCCTCCAAACCTGTGCTATCCATGTACCTGTCCAAACGATGTGATAGGCCCTGCCTCAAGGACATCTTCCGGCAGCTGTTCCATAAAACCCACCACCCTCTGTGTGGAAAAGTTACCCCTCATGTTCCTATTAAATCTTTTCACCTGTAAATGAGAGAATTAGGGGAGGGCACCTGTATATATACCTTTAACCCTGCCTTATCCATGTACTTGTCCAAATGTCACTTAAACGTTGTTTCAATGAGGCCCCCCCTCGTTCTTCTGAACTTCAGTGAGTACAGGCCCAGTGCCGACAAACGCTCATCATATGTTGAGCACAGTTTATTAACCTGGGCACGACATAACTTGGCTTAAATTAGACAAACAAAATTCTGCCGGAACTCAGCGGGACATGCAGCATTTCTGGGGAGAATGAATGGGACATGATTCGGGTCGAGACCGTTCTTCAGACGAGATCCCATCTCTCACTTATTCCACTCCCCGTCTCGCTCTCCCTCTCCCAGGCCCACT
>JAXLNO010003612.1:27475-66513 GCA_038087875.1 Malacoraja senta
AGAGAGAGAGAGAGAGAGAGATACAGTTAGTTCGAATTCGAGTTCCAGATAGAGTTCGAGTTCTAGTTCAAGTTCGAGCTCGAGTTCGAGTTCGAGTTGAATGAATGAATGAATGAATGAATGAATGAATGAATGAATAATAATAATAATATATTTTATTTATATAACGCTTTTCAGGAATGAATGGATTTATTGGCCAAGTCTTCACATACAAGGAATTCGCCTTGGTGCTCCGCCCGCAAGACGAACTCCAACTCGAGTTTTAAATAGAGTTCGAGGTCGAGGTGGTGTTCGAGATAGAGTTTGTGTTTCACAGAGAGATCGATATATAGTTCGAGATAGAGTTCCGAGTTTGACCGAGAGATAGTTCGAGAGAGAGTTGACTGAATGCATGAATGAACACGTTCATTGGCCAATATTCACATACCCGGAATTTGCCTTGGTGCTCCACCCGCAAGTCGAACTCGAACTCCAGTTCTAGATCGAATTCGAGTTCGAGTTCGAGATGGATTTCGAGTTCCAGTTCCAGTTCGAGATAGGTTTCGAGTTCGAGATAGATTTCGAGGTCGAGATGTATAGTTCGAATTCGAGTTCGAGATAGAGTTCGAGTTCTAGTTCTAGTTCAAGTTCGAGTTCGAGCTCGAGTTCGAGTTGAATGATTGAATGAATGAATGAATGAATGAATGAATGAATGAATTTACTGGCCAAGTCTTCACATACAAGGAATTTGCCTTGGTGCTCCATCCGCAAGTCGAAAACCAACTCGAGTTTGAAATAGAGTTCGAGGTCGAGATGGTGTTCGAGATAGAGTTTGTGTTCGACAGAGAGATCGATATATAGTTCGAGATAGAGTTCTAGATCGAGTTCGTGTTCGAGAGAGAGTTCGAGGTAGATTTCGAGTTCGAGATAGAGTTCGAGTTCGAGATAGTTCGATGTCGGGATAGAGTTGTAGTTCGCGATTCAGTTCGAGCTCTAATTCGAGTTCGAGATCGAGATCGAGTTCGAGATCGAGTTCGAGATCGAGTTCGAGTTAAATGAATGAATGCATGAATACGTTTATTGGGCGTGTATTCACATACAAGGAATTTGCCTTGGTGCTCCGCCCGTAACTCGAAATCGAGTTCGAGATCGAATTCGAGATAGATTTCGAGTTCCAGTAGGAATTCGAGTTCGAGTTAAATTTCGAGTTCGAGATAGAGTTCGAGGTCGAGATATTTAGAGTTCGAATTCGAGTTTTAAACAGAGATAGAAATGGAGTTCAAGGTAGAGTTCGAGTTCGAGTTAAAGATAGAGTTCGAGTTCGAGTTCGAGATCTGGTTCGCGTTCGAGATAATTCGAGATAGTTGGCGTTCAGATAGAGTTCGAGGTAGAGTTCGAGAGAGAGAGAGAGAGATAGAGTTCGAGTTCGAGATAAGAATTCGAGTTCGAGATAGAGTTCGAATTCGAGAGAGTTCGAGATCGCGTTCGATTGAGAGTTCGTGATAGTTCGAGTTCGAGATAAGAGTTCCAGTTCGATATAGTTCGATTTCGAGATAGAATTCGTGAAAGAGTTCGCGTTCAATTTCGAGTTGGAGTTGTTGGAGTTGGAGTTCGAGATAGTTCGAGTTCGAGTTCGAGTTCGAGTTCGAGTTCGAGATAAAGTTCGAGATAGCGTTCGTTCGAATTCGAGTTCGAGATAGAATTGGAGTTCGAGTTGGGGAGTGATTTCGACATACAGTTCGAGAGATTTACAGTTCGAGATAGTGTTCGAGGTCGAGATAGAGTTCTTGAAAGGGTTCGAGATAGTTCGAGTTCGTTCGAGTTGGAATTGGAGCTCGAGTTCGAGTTCGAGTTCGAGTTCGAGTTCGAGTACGAGTTCGTGATAGTTCGTCCAAGTTCGAGTTGGATTTGGAGTTGGAGTTCGATAGAGTTCGAGTTCGAGATATAGTTCGACCGAGTTCGTGAACGAGTTCGAGATCGAGTTGGAGATCGAGTTCGAGATCGAGTTCTAGTTCGAGAGAGAGTTCGAGATAGAGTTCGAGATACAGTTAGAGTTCGAATTCGAGTTGAATGAATGAGAGTGAGAGAGAAAGAGAGAGAGAGAGAGAGAGAGAGAGAGAGAGAGAGAGAGAGAGAGAGAGAGAGAAACGTTCGAGATTGTTGATTTGTAGTCCTTATAATAACAATGGCCTTATACCGTCAGGTTATATAGAGTTTATTGGTTACAGGCACAACTTCTCACTTAGGAGTTCAATTTAAGACTAACGGGATGCAGTAGACCGCGACGCTAACAAGCTAGTGGGCTTAACTACAAATGCAAGACATAGCATGAGCCACGAATCAACATCCCCCCTCTTAAAGAATCAATAACGATGTATATGCATAACTACGCAAAGCAAATATCACAACCGATGACAGACTGGTGAAAAGTGAAACATAGTCCGAATACATCACCACCGGCTTGCAAACACGACCGGGACGTGTACGATAGAGGCCATCTGCATTATTTTTCTCTGGGGAAAGAGCAGGCGATGGTCACCGCCGTGGGGAGTGGACAAACGTCCCTGGAGTCGATGCAGGAGAATGTGGCGCACGCGAACATGGAACAGACAGAGGAACTGTCGCAGGCATGAATTGTTGTACTGGCAAGAGCATGGGCGGGCCACTAGATGCAGATTGAAAGGAACTTGTACGATCCGGATAATAAGGAGGAGGGTTGACTCGTTCACAGGCAGAAGATTTTGCGTCAGTAGGTGCCGCCATCGGCTCTAACAATGTACCAGCGTGGCTCCGAAGCGGGACTAGACACCACCCCAATACGATCATGGCCTTTGTCAGTCTGTAAGAGGACCTCCTGTCCTTTGGTCAATGGTGGCAGTGGCTTACTCGTCTTGTCGAACCATATGTTTTGAATGTCACGCTTTTGTTGCAACCTAGATTGAACCTCCTTTGGCGGAAACACGTGGGGTTAATGTTTGCTCTGCTACGGGCAGCGTGGAGGAGGAGAGAGAAGAGGGGAGAGAGAGGTTGGAGAGAGAAGGAGAAAGAGAAGGGAGAGAGAGAGAAGGGAGAGAGGGAAGAGGGAGAGAGAAGGGTGAGACGGGAGCGTGGGGTTCATTTTCCCACACAAGCCATAGGCTGGGCAATCTGAACCCAAGCACCAAGTTGAGAGCGGCCGAATGTGTGCATTCCTCGGAACAGCCGCCATTCTCCCACGGCCACCCTCCGCGGGCTGCGGGTCGGGTGGAGCGGAGGTTTGGGACAATGTTCATGCCTTCACAGTGATGTGATTGACGCGGGGGTCTGGACAAATCGCTGACAAGTCCGTTATTGGAGTTTTCTGTTGAGTGGCAGTCGATCCTTAGGCTTGTTGGCGATGCCGCCTTTCGGGTAGGTGGCGTTTTGACAGAACGGCCATTCGGTAGGTTTGCTTTTCGGCGTCGCAGCTTTTCGGTTCGTTGGCTTTTAGACGTCCCGCCCTTTCGGTTAGTTTGCACTTAGGCGTCCCGTCCTTTCTGTTAGTAGGCGTTTCGTCTTCGGGCTCTTTCGGTTTACTGGCGTTTCCGGCTCGTTTCCAATCGGTCTTTGGCTTCGACTTCTTTGCTCCGGCTTCTTGTCTGTCGGTGCCACGTCTGGGTATCATCTGGCCAGCGTGCATAATGACAGAAGTTAGCGACGTAAGGGTCTTGTCGGTCACAGTGTGGGCAACCAGGTCCTCCATCCAAGATGAAGGGATGAAGGATACAGTCATCACGATAAATTCGTCATCATCCTGCGAGGGCAGATCCTCGCAGGTCGTCCGAGATGCATGTGAAAGAGTGTCCGCCAGGTGCATATCCATTCCACGTTTGTAGGTCATATTTTTGAAGGTTGTACTAACATCCGTTGTGGGCGCGCTGGAGAGTTTTGAGATAGTTTATTGAAAATGCTGATAAGAGGTTGCTGGTTGTTTTTAACCGTAATAGTGCGACCAAAGATGAAATCGTTGAACTTTTGCAGGCGAACAACCGCAAACAGCTCTTTTTGGATTTGGGTGAATAGTTGTTCTGTATCAGACATGGTGTGCGAGGCTAGGCGACAGGTTTATTGCCATGGCCATCATCTGAAGGCATGCAGCGCGCACACCATGTTGTGAGGCGGCACATGGCACATGGCAGTATAGGCAGTCTAGGATCAAAGTCAACTAGAGTAGGGGTGGCCGACATCTGCAGTTTAAGAGTGTAATATGCTGTCTGTTATTGCTCATGCCAGGTCTAAGCAGATTCCTTTGTGTGAGATGGCGCAATGGGCTGAAATTTCGCTGAAATCTGGAATGAATTTGCTCAAATAGTTAGCATGCCTCTGTGAACTGATCACATCTGTGGGTGCTGGAGATCATTAATTGCACTGGTTTTCACTGGATCCGTTTTTAGGCCGTCTTTGGTAAATATATGGCCTAAGTATTTTACCTCTCACTCTGAATTTGCATTTTGTAGGATTTAGCTTGAGATGGATGGCCTCTGCACGCCTCAATACTTTTTTCAGATTGGCATCGTGCTCCTTGACCGTTTCCCAGCAATGAGGGTATCATCCACTACGATGGAGCATGGGTATCCTACAAACAATTGTTCCATGGATTGTTGATATACTTCACTGACAGACGTAGACCAAAAGGCATCCTCAGAAATGTATGACGTCCGAACGGAGTACTCAAAGTTGTCGGAGGAGTTATGTTTCCAGTGCAATGTGCCAGAATGAGCTCTTGGCATCTTGCACTGTGACTATAGTTGCTTCAGCCATCTGCGCCGTAATCTTGTCCACAGAGCACATAGGATAACGCACTGTTTAATTTCTGTATTTAGGTCCTTGGGTTGATACAGATCCGTATCTCATCACTTTTGTCTTATAAGCGACAACCATTGTGGAGACCCAGTCCGAGGGGTCAGTTACGGGAGTAATCACACCCAGTCACCATTCTGTTAAGTTCTCTTTGAATGCGATCCCGCATAGCGTGGGGAATCTTGAGAGCCCGACGAACAACTGGGATTGCCTCAGGGTCAATAGTAATCGTGCATATAACAGGTAACTTGCCCAGCTTATCATTAAACAAATCCTTGTATTGTGTTAGAATTTGATGTGTAAAATCATAGTCTGTAGACAGTGGACAGGCAGAAGGGCCGAAAGAAACCTACCCATGTCTAGGCATGCATCGGTACCCAGTATGGATAGTACCTTCTCGCGTACCACGTAGTAATCCAAGATGTGATCACGTGAGTTGAGACAGCAACGTAACTCTACTTGGCCGACAGGGTGTAGTCGAGAACCATCAAACGAGACAAGTGATGCAGTTGAATGAGTTTAAAGCAGAGTGCCCAAGAGATTGAAGTGTGAGCATTAGCTGCTAAAGTCAGGTCAACTTCCTGCAGTAGTTCATCGCGTAATTCATCATTCAATATGCCATGGATTAAGCGGTCCCGTACAAGACTATATTGAATCTCTCTGAAATCGCATCGACTAGCGACATGCTTCTGCGCATTAACATGTGGTTCAACAGGTTCTCCTTGTTTTTGACACATTGAAAAAAATTATGGCGTTCCATGCTTACATTAATTTGTAACTCACATAATTGTCAGAATTTACGTTAGGAGACATTCAATATCACGGCTAGACTCCGGAGCAATTTGATCACCGTTAGCATCAAATCTAGCCGGTGCATGGTGAAATATTCTGGTACGACGGGCAGCCTCAGTGCGTCCCAAATTGAGAAGAATTGATGCACGAAGAGCAGGATCAGCAGCAGGAAATGCAGCCTCAACGTAGATGGAAAAATCATCTTCAAACACACGCCATCGCTCTGCAAGATCTGCATCGAACACTAAGATCCCTGGCTTCCTGAGATCAGAAGCATTATCCACAGTAGAAAAATAACAAACCAAGATTTAAAAAAGAATCAATTGAGGGGTAAGTCCGTACACTCTGACACCATGTCGATTGATGTATTTATAATAAGAGTAGCCTTACACCATGATAAGGATTCAAATGATAAGTACATGGAGGGCGAGGGGGAGACGGGAGGAGAGAGAGAGACGTGGAGGTGATGGAGGAAGAGGTGTTGGAGGAGAGGGGCAGGGTAGGGACGGGAGAGAACGACGGGTAGGGTAAGAGAAAGATGCGGGGAGAGAGAGGGACTGGAACAGAGAGAGAGATGGAGAGAGAGGAGAGATATAGTGAGACAGTGAGATAGCGAGAAAGACGGGGAGTGGATGGAGACAGAGAGACTGGGAGGTGAGGGAGAGAGATAGTCGGGGAGGGAGAGAGATAGAGACGAGGAAGAGAGAATGAGACGGAGAGAGAGTGATGCGGAGAGAGGAGGGAGAGAGACGTGGGAGGGGAGAGAAAGACGGGAGTGGAAGTGAGAGATAGACTGGGAGTGAAAGGAGAGATAGTGGGAGAGACGGAAAGGGAGGGAGGCGGTGGGGGGTAGAGAGAGAGAGAAACGGGGAGGAGGAGGAAGAGAGAGACGGGGAGGGGGAGGGAGAGATAGGCGGGAGAGTGAGACGGGTAGAGGAGTAGAGAAAAACAGGTCGGAAAGGGAGAGAGAGGGGAGGAAGGGAGAGAGAGGAACGTGTAAAAAAGATACGGGTAGGGAGAGGGAATGATGGGGAGGTGAGGTACAAAGACGGGGTGGGAGAGAGAGGGGCGGGGAGAGAAAGGAGAGAGCGATGGGTAGGGAGAGAGAGAAGGGGAGTTGAGGAGAAAGATGGGTGAGGGAGAGGGACTCTGAAGGGAGAGAGGCACGGGGGTGGATCTAGATAGAGGGGGCAAGAAAGAATGAGACGGGGAGGAGAGGGGACGGAGAGATGGAGAGACAGACGGCTGGGGGAGGTAGTGAGAGATGGGGAGGGGGAGGGAGAGAGAGCGAGAGGGGAGAGAGAGCGGGATTGACAGCGAGAGACGGAGAGAGAGCGGGAGAGAGAGAGAGATGCAAGAGTGCGAGAGAGAGAGAGGAGAGAGAGAGAGAGAGAGAGAGAGAGAGAGAGAGAGAGAGAGAGAGAGAGAGAGAGAGGGAGGTATTTAGAGAGATGTGGAGGGAGGGCGAGGGATGAGAAGGGAGAGAGACGGTGAGGGAGATGGAGAGAGAGACGGGGAGAGAGAGAGGGAGAGAGAGAGATGGACCAGCTGCCGGAAGATGTAGTTGAGGCAGGGATTATCACAACGTTTGTACAGGTACAGGGATGTGACAGCTTTGGAGGGATATGGGCCAAACGCGGGCAGGTGGAATAAGTGTAGATGGGGCATGTTGGTCAGTCTGGGCAACTTGACCGAAGGACCAGTTTCCATGTGTATACTTCCCCACCCCTCTCCCCTCTCGTCACTTTCGCGGTCTCCCATCACTCTCCCCTCACACTCTTCCCCCTTCCAGTCTCTCCCTCCCTCTCGCACTCTCACTCTTTCTCTCACCCTGACGGGGATGGGAGGGAGAGTGAGTCGGGGAGGGAGATAGAGACGGGTAGTGAAGGTAGGAAAGAGACGGGTAGAGAAGGGAGAGAGGGAGAGAGATAAAGCGAGAGAGAGAGAGAGAGAGACAAAGAGAGAGAGAGAGAGAGAGAGAGAGAGAGAGAGAGAGAGAGAGAGAGAGAGAAGAGGGGGAGGGAGAGAGAGACTAATCCTTGGTGAAGGAAATAACGGCACATCTTGGTGCACAATACGTAACAGCATGCCATAACCTGAGAGACGGTGAATGACCAACATGCACATATGGACGCACACACTAATTAACATTAACTGACACTAAGAAATTAATATTGAATTGCTAAACTTGCTACTCTGTTATACTGCTTACAGCTGCAAGAACATATAGCAATCAATAAAGGCTATAGGTCTTTTGCGAGTTTATGTACAGGGACGTTGTAAAGATGTGTCATAACGCACTGTTTCTTAACTAATGTTTATTCATACTACACATTATAAACATACGTTTCTGCCCTAGCTGTCCGTGGTCTGTCACTGGAACCAGAGAGAGAGAACTGGGTGGGAAGGTTGTAATTATACTGGTGATGTGGGGAGTGGTTAGTAGTTGTGAGGTCACTATGTTAAAGGTACATGCACATCTCATCTACATCCTTCCCCTTGGAAATAATAAGCAATACCGAAGTGACAGGGTGACCATGTCATATACGCTACGAGCAGGTGAGCAAACAGTTAAACAAAATTCACCATAACGGATAGGCGGCCTGACCACCCGCCCGTACCAGGTACGCATTTCGCCATCTCATCCTTCTGCAGGCGGAGCATGAGCAGGAGCCGGCGCGGGGGAGAGAACCGGGGGAACCGCGATGAGAACGAGAAAACGGAGAAGGAGCAGGGAAGCAGGAGCAGTAACGGGAAGGACGGGCAGGCGAGGGAGGACCGGCCGGAGGGGCAGGCAGTGTTGTCGACAATGGGGGCGGGGGGAAGGGATCCGCAGGCGGCGGTGGTGGCTCGTTAACATGCCGCAGATGTTGCCGGGACCGGCGGTAAATGGTACCGTCATGGTCGACAAGGTAGGACCGCGGCGAACCAGCAGTACCGACGATGATGGCAAGCCTGGGGTGGCCGGAGGGGGATTGCATTCGGACGACTTGACCTGAGAGCAGAGGCGGGAGAGGACGACAAGACGTCGTGGGAGCGCCGTTGGATTTCTTGGTTGAGGGCAATGCGCTCCTCGATGGCAGCAGGGACGGAGGACCGAGGGAACGAGGGACCGCTCGGATACCGCGATCGGAGGTCTCGTAGTGCGAGACATCAGCCGTTGAGCTGGGGAGCCCAAGGCAGTGTCGCGGCAAATGTTTCGAAGATTGAGGAGGGCCAAGTAAAAATCAGAATGGGCACAGTCTACAGTGTTCCAGTAAGTCCTTAGCACTGCGGACAGCGGGCTCTGCCAACCCGTTGCTTTGTGGGTACTCTGGGCTGCTGGTGTAGTGTCGGAAGTTGCAACTGGCAGCGAAACTCCGAAATTCTGCGCTCGAGAACTGGCCGCCGTTGTCCGATTGAAGACTTGCCGGGGTGCCATGGGTTCCGAAGTGGCGGCGCAGCTTGCCGATAACGGCCAAAGAGGTTAGGGAGTGCAGCTGGTCCACCTCGAACCAGCCGGAGTATGAGTCCACAAGAACCAGGAAATGTTTTCCACGCCACTCAAAAATGTCAGCGGCGACGGGCATCCAGGGCAGCTGGGGGGGGGGGGCAGGCTGTTGCAGAAGCGGCTGCCGTTGCTGATGGGGAGCGAGGCTATTGCAGACCGAGCAAGCGGAGACCCTCTCCCGGATGTCTTGCGCCATGCCGGGCCAGTAGAACAAACTCTGGGCCTGAGACAGGGTCGCCTCGGCCCAGGATGGACCGCCGTGGGCGGTATGAAAATATTGTTCCCGCAGGGCAGCAGGCACAACGACCTTGTGTCCCTTCACGACCACGCCGTCGTGCAGCACGAGCCGTCACGGACCAGGAAGTAGGGCACGACCCCAGGCGGCAAGGAAGAACGACGGTCTGGCCAGCCCTGCCCGATGACGTCGGCAAGCTGCTGCAGGGCAGGGTCCTTGGCGGTGTTGCTGACCAGGGACTGCATTTGCTGGGAAGGCACGATGTTGACGTTAAGCACCATCAGGTCGGACGATTCATATGGATGGCGATCAGTGGACGTTAGTGGTGCGCGGGACAGCGTGTCGGCCACGAACATGTCCTTGCCCTTGCGATACACATTTTAAACGTAAAACGCTGTAGCTGTAGCATCATGCGCTGCAACCGGGACGCGGCAACGTGGATGGGCTTGTTGAGGATAGAGACCAGCGGCTGATGGTCGGTTTCGATCGTGAAACTGGTGCCCAGGATATAGTCCTTGAACTTGGAGCAGGCAAACACCACAGCAAGCAGCTCCTTCTCTATCTGAGCATAGCGCTGCTCGGGTCATGGTGCGGGACGCGTAGGAAACTGGCAGCTGCAGGCCATCGCGGAGCTGCAGACAGGCAGCACCAAGACCGAACTTGGAGGCGTCGCAGGTAAGAACAATGTGGCGCTGCAGATCGAAGAATTGGAGAGTGGGGGCACTGGCCAGCCTGGAATTCAGGACGTCAAAAGCTGTCTCGTGATTCGGGAACCAAGCCCAGGCAGTGTCCTTCTTGATCAACTCCCTCAGGGGCGCGCTCAGCTCGCTGTGGTCGGGGGTAAACTTCCCCAAGTAATTACCCATGCCCAGGAAACTTTGTAGGCTGGCCACGTCGGTGGGCGAAGACATATCGGAGATCGCAGCTGTCTTCTGCGGGTCGGGCTTAGCCCCGATGCGGTAAAAACGTGGCCAACATAGGTGAAATCCGGGACGCGGAACCGGCACTTCTTTGGTTTAGTTTGAGGTTGATTTCGCGTTCCCGGTCCAGGACTCGACGGAGGTGGAGATTGTGCTCAGCAACGTCTTTACCGTATACCATGATGTCGTCAACGATGATGGCATACGGCAGACCGATGAACAGCTGCTCCATCGTCCGCTGGAAGACCTCGCTGGCAGAGTTGATCCCGAATGGAATGCGGAGGAAACGGTACCTGCCGAAAGGTGTGCCGAAGGCAGTCAAGTAGGAGGACCGCTCGTCCAGCGGTATCTGCCAGAAGGAGCTCTTGGCATCGAGAACCGAGAAGACAGTGGCCGGGCCAACCTGCGCAGCGACGTCCTCCATTGTTCGCATGGGGTAATGAGGGCGTCGGATGGCAAGGTTCAAGTCTTTGGGTTGATGCAAATGCGAATTTCACTCTTGTCCTTTTTCGCCGCAACAACCATGGTTGAGACCACTGGGTGGGTTCGCTCACTTCCTTCAGGATGCCCATGGTAACCATGTCGCGCAGCGTTGACTCCACCTTGTCCTTCATGGCGAAGGAGACGCGGTGTGGTGGACGGATCACAGGCTCAACATCGGGGTCGACAACGATCTTGTAGCAGCAGGGCAGCTTGCCCAGCTTCTCATCAAAACGGTCAGGGTATTCGTGCAGGGGGGTCCATAAGGGTCCGCACCTGGTGGATATCGCGGTGGAAAGAGACCAAGCCGAGGTCCTGGCACACCTGGGAAAGCAAAAGGGTGATGTCGTTAGTATCCAGTGTATAAAAAGTGAGGGGCTGAGCGGCATGCAGTACCTTGCAGTGTAGGGTAGCCCTCCCCACTGGAACGAGCTCGTCTCCCCCATAGGCATGCAAAAGGGAGTGATCGGGAGTGTTTTTCTCATCAGACCTTATCTTCTTGAGGAGGCCTATTGACATAACATTGGTCGCGGCCCCCGTGTCAAGCTTGGCAGTGAAGGTCGAGCCGTTGACAGTAACGTGAACCGGGGGTTTCGCTATCAGAGCAGGTGCATCCAACACCGTAAATATGCTGGACTCCCCCTCGAATCAGACAAAGGGAGTTCATCACACTGTGAACCAAGTGCGCTATCAGCTCGAGCAAGGTTGTTTAACATTCGACGAGGAGCAGGAATTGGCTTCCCACGGGAGCGATAGGCTGCAGAGAAACGGTTTAATCTCCTGCAAAAGTTACACGTTTTCCCAATGCAGGGCACATATTAGACTGGTGGGAGGTAAAGTTGCAGTTGGGGCACCGGCTGTGGGCTGCTACCCCCTGACGCGGGGGACCCCCGTTGTCGTTGCAGGCCAGCGTTTCGGCGGCGACCAGCAACACTGGCAAAGTTAATGTCATGATCAGCAGACGACACCGCCGAGGCGACAGCCTCAGACATGCGGGAGGCGTGCAGAGCATCGGTTAAAGACAGGTCGTGCTTCCGCAGAAGTTCAGCCCTAGTTTTTCATCTTGAAGACCATACACTAAAAATGTCCCCGGTCAGTTGATCGGGGGTCAGCGTGTCCAGGCTGCAACGCCTGGCCTGGGTGACGCAGCGCAGCGATGTAGGTACCGATTGACTCTCCTGGGAGCTGACGCCGGATGAACACTTTAAAACGCTCTAGGAATGCAGTTAGTGGGGATGATGCACATCGCGGTAAACTTAGCCATAAGACGTACCGGGTCCCGAGCATCTTCACCAACAGCATAGACAAACGACTCAGCCTGTTCCTGGGCATCAGGACCAACCAGGTTGAGAAGCAGGGAAGCCTGAGTAGCAGCGGTGGCAGCAGGGTGGGCGATCGTGACAGTGTTGAAAGTCACGTCTAAAGACACCCCACCGATGGACAATGTCCGAGTCGAAGACGAGCATATCGGGCTTACGGCAAGAAGTGGCCATGGCACGGGAGATAAAAAAACAAAATAGGAATACTGTTCAAAAGAAAGAAAACCCGATAAACAGGAGGCGCGTAGGTACGGGTCTGACACCATGTAAAGATGTGTCATAACGCACTGTTTCTTTACTACTGTTTATTCATACTACACATAATACACATACGTTTCTGCCCTAGCTGTCCGTGGTCTGTCACTGGAACCAGACAGAGATAACTGGGTGGGAAGTTTGTAATTATACTGGTGATGTGGGGAGTGGCTAGTAGTGGTGAGGTCACCATGTTAAAGGTAATGCACATCTCATCTACAGACATACCTATCCATGCACTGTATACTTGTAGTCATATTTGTTCATTTTAAATAGGTATATCATCTTTTATATTTTGCCTATATAACGATGTATTTTATCATGCCAATAAAGATTTTTTTAATTGAATTGAAATTTAAATTGAAATTGAATTGCGAGAGAGAGAGAGAGAGAGAGGGAGAGAGAGAGAGAGAGAGAGAGAAAGAGTCAGAGAGAGAGAGACAGTGAGAGAGAGAGAGAGAGAGAGAGAGAGAGAGAGTATGAGAGAGCGAGAGAGTGAGAGAGAGAGAGAGAGAGAGAGAGAGAGAGAGAGAGAGAGAGAGACGGGGTGGAGAGAGAAGAATGTGGAGGGGAGGGGAGAGAGAGAGTAGGCCTGTGAGAGGGAGAGAGCGAGACAGGGAGTGGAGGAAGTGAGAGATGAGATCACGTCTGAAGAACGGTCTCGACCCGAATCATGTCCGATTCCTTCTCCCCAGAAATGCTGCATGTCCAGCTGAGTTCCGCCAGAATTGTGTTTGTCTATGTTAATTAAAACAAAGTTTAAGGGACATTTGTAGGGGTAAAGGGATAAGACAGGTTTAAACGAATATATCCCGGTGCCCTCTCCTAATTCTCTAATTTACAGGTGCCCTCCTATATATCTAAGTTGCTGCCTCACAGCGCCAGAAACCCGAGTTCGATCCCTGACCACGGGCGCAGAGTTTTCACTTTCTCCCCGCGATCTTCCATCCAGTCACTCCACTCTCTTTCTCCTTTCACCCCCCTTCTTTCTCCTTTATTTCTCCCTGACTCTCCCTCCGGAGAAGAACGAGGGGGACCTCATTGATACAACGTTAAAGTCATTTGGCCAGAGACATTTGGCCAGACATTTAGACAGGTACATGGATAGGACAGGTTGAACGGTATACTTACAGGTGCCCTCCCCTAAATCCAAGTGGTAGTGTTGCTCTCACAGCGCTAGAGACCCGATGGGGAGAGAGATGGTGAGAGAGCGGGTAGAGTGGGGGAGATAGTGGAGAGGAGATCGAGTGAGGGAGCGAGAGAGAGAGAGAGATGGAGAGAGAGAGAGAGAGAGAGAGAGAGAGAGAGAGAGAGAGAGAGAGAGAGAGAGAGAGAGAGAGAGAGAGAGAGAGAGAGAAAGAGAGAGAGAGTGGAGAGAGAAGGATTGGGAGGGAAGAAGAGAGAATGATTGGGAGGGAAGGAGAGAGATAGAGGGAGAGAGTAGAAGGCCTGGGAGAGGGAGAGAGCGAGACGGGGAGTGGATGAAGTGAGAGATGGGTTCTCGTCTGAAGAACGGTCTCGGCCCGAATCATGTCCCATTCATTCTCACCAGAAATGCTGCATGTCCCGGTGAGTTCAGCCAGAATTGTGTCTATATTAAGCTAAGTTATGTCGTGCCCAGGTTAATAAACTGTGCTCAACATATGATGAGCGTTTGTCAGCACTGGGCCTGTACTCACTGAAGTTCAGAAGAACGAGAGGGGACCTCATTGAACCAACGTTTGTGACTTTTGGACAGGTACATGGATAAGACAGGTTTAAAGGTATATATACAGGTGCCCTCCCCTAATTCTCTCATTTACAGGGGAAATGATGTAATAGGAACACGAGGGGTAACTTTTCCACACAGAGGGTGGTGGGTTTTATGGATCAGCTGCCGGAAAATTTACAGGAGGCAGGGAATATCACATCGTTTGGGCAGGTACATGGATAGCACAGGTTTGTAGCGATATGGGCCAAACGAGGGCAGGTGGGATAAGTGTAAATGGAGCATTTTGGTCAGTGAGCAAGTTGACCGAAGGGCCTGTTTCCGTTGTATTACTTCACCAACCCTCTCCCCCTCCGTCACTCTCTCGATCTCCCCATAATTCCCCACCACCTCCACTTCCCCCTCCCCGTCTCTCCCTCCCTCTCCCTGTCTCTCACTCTGTCTTTCCCCGTCTCTCCCTCCCTCCCCATTTCTCTCTCTCTCCTCTCTTCCCCGTCTCTCCCTCCCTCTCCCGTTCTCTGGCTCACCCCATCCATGTCTCTCTCTCTCCCTCCCAGTCTCTCTCTCCCCGTCTCTCTCTACTGCCCCCTCTCACTCTCCCGTCTCTCATTCCCTCCCTCCATCTTTGGCACCTCGCTCTCTCCCGTCTCTCCATCCCTCCCTCCGTCTCCATCTCTAGACCTCTCTCTCCTCTCTGTTCCTCCCTCCCTGTACCCTCTCTCTCTCGCCCCGTCATTTTCTCTCTCTGACTTTTTCTGTCAGACACTCCCTCCTTCCTGCTGCGACAAACGCCGAGACGCAGAGCGAGATTGATGACGAGGAGAGGGAGAGACAGACGGGAGGGAGTGAGAGAGACGGGAGGGAAAAAGAGAGTGAGAGAGAGAGGGGATTGGAGGTGAGGGGAAGGAGTGAAAGAGATGAGACGTGGAGGGGAGAGAGTGTGACACAGGGGAGGAATTGGGGGAGAGGGAGATGGAGAGGGGAGGGGAGGGAGGGAGGGAGAGCCGGAGAGAGACGGGAGGGAGAGAAGAGACGGGGAGAGAGACACGTGGAGGGAGAGCGAGATAGATGGTGGAGGGAAAGAGAGAGAGAGGAAAATTAAGTGACGGGGAGGCGAGGGGGAGAGAGGAGGGAGAGGCGTGAGAGAGATGGGGAGGAGAGGGAGAGAGAGTCGGTGAGGGAGAGTGATAGAGACGGGTAGACCCGAGTTCGAGATAGAGTTCGTGAAAGAGTTGGAGTTGGAATTCGATTTCGAGTTCGAGAGAGTTCGAGAGAGAATTCGAGTTCGAGATTGAGTTGGAGTTCGAGTTCGTTCGAGTTCTCGAGAGAGATAGAGTTCGAGTTCGAGTTCGAGAGAGAGTTCGAGTTCGAGATAGAGTTCGAGTTCGAGTTCGAGATAGAGTTCGAGTTCGAGCTCGAGTATAGAGTTCGAGTTCGAGATAAATTTCGAGATGGAGTTCGTTCGAATTCCAGTTCGAGAAAGAGGGAGTGTTCGAATCCGAGTTCGCGTTCGAATTCAATTTAGAGTTCGACATCGAGTTCGAGATAGAGTTCGAGTTAGAGATAAAGTTCGATAGAGAGTTCGTTCGACATCTAGTTCGAAATAGAGTTCGAATTCGAGTTCGAGTTCGAGTTCGGGATTGATTTCGAAATATAGTTCGAGAGAGTTAGAGTTCGAGATAGTGTTCGAGGTCGAGATAGAGTTCCTGAAAGAGTTCGAGATATTTCGAGTTCAAGTTCGAGTTGGAATTGGAGATGGATTTCGAGGTAGTGTTCTCGTTCGAGATAGTTCGAGTTCGAGATAGAGTTCGAGCTCGTGATATAGTTCGAGTTCGAGTTCGAGTTCGAGTTCGAGTACGAGTTCGAATTCGAGTACGAGTTCGAGTTCGAGTACGAGTTCGTGATATAGTTCGAGTCCAAGTTAGAGTTGGAATTGAAGTTGGAGTTCGATAGTTCGTTCGAGATGTAGTTCGACTTCGAGTTCGAGGACGATTTCGAGATCGAGTTCGAGATCGAGTTCTAGTTCGAGAGAGAGAGTTCGAGATAGAGTTCGAGTTCTAGTACGTTCGATTTCGAGTTGAATGAATGAATGAATGAATGAATGAATGAATGAATGAATGAATGAATGAATGAATTTATTGGCCAAGAATTCACATACGAGGAATTTGCCTTGTTGGTCCGCCCGCAAGTCGAATTCCAACTAGAGTTTGAAATAGAGTTCGAGGTCGAGATGGTGTTCAAAAATAGAGTTTGTGTTCGACAGAGAGTTCGATATATAGTTCGAGATCGAGTTCCAGATCGAGTTCGAGTTCGAGAGATTGTTCGAGGTACATTTCGAAGTCGAGATAGAGATCGAGTTCGAGATAGAGTTCTAGTTCGATTTCGAGTTCGTGTTCGAGTTGAATGAATGAATGAATGAATGAATAAATGAATGAATGAATGAATGAATGAATGAATGAATGAATGAAGGAATGAAGGAATGAATGAAATAATTAATAAATGACTGAATGAATAAATACATTTATTGGCAAAGAATTCACATACAAGGTATTTGCCTCGGTGGTCCGCCAGCAAGTCGAACTCCAACTCGAGTTCGAGATACAGTACGAGTTCGAGTTCGAGTTCTAATCCGTGTTCGAGTTTGATTTCGAGTTCGAGTTCGTTAGAGATAGAGTTTGTGATAGAGTTGGAGTTCAAGTTCGATGTTGGAGTTGGAGTTGGAGTTCGAGATAGTTCGAGTTCGAGATAGAGTTCGAGTTCAACAAACAGTTCGAGTTCGAGATCGAGTTCGCGATAGAGTTCGAGTTGAATGAATGAATGAATGAATGAATGAATGAATGAATGAATGAATGAATGAAAATGAATGAATGAATGAATTAATTAATGAATGTATGAATGAAAGAATGAATGAATGAATACATTTATTGGCCAAGTATTCACAAACAAGGAATTTGCTTTGGTGGTCCGCCAGCAAGTCGAACTCCAACTCGAGTTCGAGATACAGTTCGAGATCGTATTCGAGATCGAGTTCGAGTTCGAGTTCGAATTCGAGATCGAGATAGAGTGCGAGTTCGAGAGAAAGTTCGAGAGAGAGTTCGAGATCGAGAGTTCGAGTTCGAGGTAGAATTTATTTTATTTTTATTTTATTTTATTCTTTATTTCGAACAGAATAAAAGAATAAAAAGCAAGTGTGAAACAGCATACAAAAAAACAAATTAAGAATATTTATAAAGTGTCATAAACAATATCTATAAATAAATGAAATCGTATGTCGGAAAATTAGCAGGAAGAAGCCAAAGCTTATTAATTCCCACCCCTTATTCTACTGCTTATATTTATCGTATACATATTTAGCAGCTATATGTACACCATATGTACACCAGCAGCTATATGTACACCAAATTATTTACATTTATACACTAATCAAATATTTACAGCCATACAAAAAAAGAGAGAAAAAAGAAAAAAGAAAAGAAAAGACCCTCATATACTATACAGTATCCCTGTCATTTATAAAACCCATAACCCTCATATACTATACAGTATCCCTTAGTCATATGTACAACCCATCACCCTATAATCACCCTGCCCGATACAATCAGTATAACAAATATCCCACTCACAATCACCTATCCTCATCCCAATATCCTTTAAAACAAGTGTTTTTGTAAATCTTTTTCAACTGAATTATATTTGTGCTAAGCTTTATTTCCTGTTCCAGACCATTCCACAAATTCACCCCACAGATTGCTATGCACATAATTTTAAGAGTTGTTCTGACATTGAGTTTTTTATAATTATTTTCCCCTCTCAAATTATACCTACCCTGTCTTTCGATAAACAGTTTTTCTCGAGTTCGAGATCAAGTTCGAGCTCGAATTCGAATTGAATGAATGAATGAATGAATGAATGAACACGTTTATTGGCCTAGTCCTCACATACAGGGAAGTTGCCTTGGTGCTCCGCCCGCAAGTCGATCTCAAACTCGAGTTCGAGATAGAGTTCGAGTTCGAGATAGAGTACCAGTTCGCGTTCGAGTTCGTGTTCGAGTTCAAGAATCAAGAATAAAGAGAGTTTATTTTCATGTGTCTCTGATAGGACAATGACATTCTTGTTTTGCTTCAGCACAACAGAACATAGTAGGCATTGACTACAAAACAGATCAGTGTGCCCATATACCATTATCTACGTAAAAAGTACAAATAACATATAATGGACTATTAATGTTCAGAGTTTTGTCCGAGCCAAGTTTAAAAGCCTGATGGCTGTGGGGAAGTAGATATTCCTGAACCTGGACATTGCAGTCTTCAGGCTCCTGTACCTTCTACCTGAAGGTAGCAGGGAGATGAGCGTGTGGCCAGGATGCTGTGGTTCCTTGATGACATTGACAGCCTTTTTGAGGCAGCGACTGCGATAGATCCCCTCGATGGAAGGGAGGTCAGAGCCGATGGTGGACTGGGCAATGTTTACTACTATTTGTAGTCTTTTCCTCTCCAGGGCGCTCAAGTTGCCGAACCAAGCCACGATGCAACCGGTCAGCATGCTCTCTAATGTGCACTTGTAGAAGTTCGAGAGCGTCCTCCTTGACAAACTGACCCTCCGTAATCTTCTCAGGAAGTAGAGGCGCTGATGTGCTTTCTTAATAATTGCATCAGTGTTCTCGGACCAGGAAAGTTCTTCAGAGATGTGCACTCCCAGGAATTAGAAGCTTTTGACCCTTTCAAAAATCGACCCGTTGTTATAAACGGGACTGTGGGTCCCCATCCTACTCTTTCCAAAGTCCACAATCAGTTCCTCGGTTTTGCTGGTGTTGAGGGCCTAGTTATTGTGCTGGTACCGTATGGAGAGTCGCTCGATCTCTCTTCTATACTCTGACTCATCCCCATCCGGAAGTGGCGGCGCGGCACTGGCTGCAGCGGCTCATCGGCAGTCCTGTTTGTTTGTGATTTTTGTGTTGTTTATTTCGTTTTGATTAGTCTAGTTTATTATTTTTAGTTTGTGTTTAGGGGGGGGGGTTGTAATGGGGTTTGCAGTCTCTCCCTGCGGGGGAATGCGACTTTTTGTCGTATTCCCCTTCTCTGCCTCCGTCTGCGCTGAGGCCTAATGGAGGTGGCGACCTCGAGGCACCGGAGGCAGAGCCCGTCAGGACTCGACCTAAGCTCGCTCCCGTGAGGGTGGTCCGGCTCAGGGCTGGAACAGTGCTCCAGTGAGTGCCCAAGTCGGGGCGGCTCGGCCCGAGGGAGGTTCGGCGCCCAAGTCGGGGCGGCCCGGCCCGGGGAAGAAGCCACGCCTATGTCGGGGCAGCCCGGCCAGAGGGAGAAGCGACGCCAATGTCGGGGCGGCCCGGCCAGAGGGAGAAGCGACGCCCATCTCTGTTGCAATTTCGTTCAGACTTCGGTCTGAATGACAATAAAGGGCTATCTAATCTAATCTAATCTAATCTAATCAGTGATACGTCTCACAACAGTGGTGTCGTCATCGAATTTGATGGTGGAGTTCGCACTATGACTGGCTACCCCGTCATGAGTATAGAGTGAATACAGCAGGGGCTGAGCACGCAGCCTTGAGGTGCGCCCGTGCAGATTGTTATCCAGTCTGATACATTTCCACTAATACGAACAGATTGTGGTCTGTGAATGAGGAAGTCAAGGATCCAATTGCAGAGGATGCGCAGAGACCCAGTTCTGCGAGTTATATAACCAGCTTGGAGGGGATGATTGTATTAAATGCCGAACTGTAATCAATGAATAACAGCCTGACATATGAGTTTGTGTTGTCCAAGTGGTCCAGAGCGCAGTGGAGGGCCAGCAAGATCGCATCCACCGTTTATCTGTTGTGGCGGTAATCGAACTGCAGTGGGTCCAGATTGTTGTGTAGGTAGGAGTTGATTTGCGCCATGATCAACCTCTCAAAGCACTTCATCACCACAGGCGTTAGTGCCACTGGTCGATAGTCATTGAGGCACGTCACTTACTCATCTTGGGCACCGGTATAATTGATGCCCATTTGAAGCAGGTGGGAACCTCAGACCTCAGAAGTGAGAGGTTGAAAATATCCGTTAAAACTCCAGCCAGTTGGTCCGCACACATTTTTTCGAACATGACCTGTTCGAATTGGAGTTGGAGTTGGTGATAGTTCGAGTTCGAGATAGAGTTTGAGTTCGAGTGAGAGCGCGAGATACAGTTATAGTTCAAATTCGAATTCGAGTTCGAGTTCAAGTTCGAGTTCGAGTTCGAGTTCAATGAATGAATGAATGAATGAATACGTTTATTGGTCAAGTATTCACATACAAGGAATTTGCCTTCATGCTCCGCCCGCAAATCCAACTCGAACTCGATGTCGAGATAGAGTACGAGTTCGAGTTCGAATTCTAATTCGAGTTCGAGTTCGAATTCGAGTTCGAGTTCGCGATACAGTTCGAGTTCGAGTTGAATGAATACGAGTACGAGTGTGTGTGTGTGTGAGAGAGAGAGAGAGAGAGAGACAGAGAGAGAGAGAGAGAGAGAGAGAGAGAGAGAGAGAGAGAGAGAGAGAGAGAGAGAGAGAGAGAGAGAGAGAGAGAGAGAGAACCAGTACGAGATTGTTGATTTGTAGTCCTTATAATAACAATGGCCTTACACCATGTCAGGTTTTATAGAGTTTATTGGTTACAAGCACTACAACCTCTCACTTAGTTCAATTTAAAACTAACGGAATGCAGCAGACCGCGACACTAACAAGCTAGTGGGCGTAACTACAAATGCAAGACATAGCATGAGCCACGAATCTACACCCCCCTCTTAAAGAATCAATAACGATGTATATCCATGACTAAGCAAAGCAAATATAACAACCGATGACAGACTGGTGGAAAGTGAAACATAATCCGGATACATCACGACTGCATGCAAACACGACCGGGACGTGAACGATGGAGGCCATGTCCATTTTTTTTCTCTCGGGAAAGAGCAGGCGATATCACCGCCGTGGGTGAGTGGACAAACGTCCCTGGAGTCAAGCAGGAGAATGTGGCGCAGGCGAAGATGTAACAGACAGAGGAAATGTCGCAGGCATGGACTGTTGTACTGGCAAGAGCATGCGGGAGTCACTAGATGCAGATTGAAATGAACTTGTACGATCAGGATAATAAGGAGGAGGAATTGACTCGTTCACAGGCAGAAGATGTTGCGTCAGTAGGTGCCGCCATCGGCTCTAACAATGTACCAGCGTGGCTCCGAAGCGGGACCAGACACCACCCCAATACGGTCATGGCCTTTGTCAGTCTGTACGAGGACCTCCTGTCCTTTGGTCAATGGTGGCAGTGGCTTACTCGTCTTGTCGAACCATATCTTTTGAACGTCACGCGTTTGTTGCAACCTGGATTGAACCTCCTTTGGCGGAAGCACATGTGGGGTTAATGTTTGCTCCGCTACGGGCAGCGTGGAGGAGGAGAGAGAAGAGGGGAGAGAGAGGTGGAGAGAGAAGGGAGAATGAGAAGGGAGAGAGAGAGAAGGGAGAGAGGGAAGAGGGGGAGAGAAGGGTGAGACGGGAGCGTGGGGTTCATTTTCCCACACAAGGCAAAGGTGACTGGGCAATCTGAACCCAAGCACCAAGTTGAAAGCGGCCGAATGTGTGCATGCCTCGGAACAGCCGCCATTCTCCCACGGCCACCCTGCGTGGGCTGCGGGTCGGGTGGAGCGGAGGTTTGGGACAATGTTCATTCCTTCAAAGTGATGTGATGGACGCGGGGGTCTGGACAATTCACTGACAAGTCCCGCACCCGGCAACGTCATGTCCGTTATTGGACTTTTCTGATGATCGGCAGTCGGTCCTTGGGCTTGTTGGCGACGCCGCCTTTCGGGTAGGTGGCGTTTTGATAGAACGGTCATTCGGTAAGTTTGCTTTTCGGCTTCGAGCTATTCGGTTCGTTGGCTTTTAGGCGTCCCGCTCTTTCGGTTAGTTTGCACTTAGGCGTCCCGTTCTTTCGGTTAGTAGGTGTTTCGTCTTCGGACTTTTTCGGTTTATTGGCGTTTCGGCCTTGTTTCCATTCGGTTCTTTGGCTTCGACTTCTTTGCTTTGGCTTCTTGTCTGTCGGCGCCACGTCTGGGTATCACCTGGCCAGCCGTGCTTAATGACAAAAATTAGCGACCGTAAGGGTCTTGTCGCTGGCAGTCTGGGCAACCAGGTCCTCCATCCAAGATGAAGGGATGAAGGATACAGTCATCACGATAAAGTCATCATCCTGCGAGGGAAGATCCTCGCAGGTCGTCCGAGATGCATGTGAAAGAGTGTCCGCAAGGTGCATATCCATTCCACGTTTGTAGGTCAGGACGAAGTAATATTTTTGAGGTTGTAATAACATCCGTTGTTGGCACGCTGGAGAGTTATGAATAGGTTTATTGAAAATGCTGATGAGAGGTTGGTGGTCGGTTTTAATTGTAATAGTGCGAACAAAGATGAAATCGTTGAACTTTTTGCAGGTGAACACAACCGCAAACATCTCTTCTTCGATTTGGCAGAATCTTTGTTCTGTCAGACATGGTGCGCCAGGCATAGGCGACAGGTTAATTGCCATGGCCATCATTCTGAAGGCATGCAGCGCGCAGCCCGTGTTGTGAGGCGGCAATGGGACACATGGCAGTAATAGGCAGTCTAGGATCAAAGTACGCTAGAGTAGGGGTGGCCGACCTCTGCCGTTTGAGAGTATCAAATGCTGTCTGTTGTTGCTCATGCCAGGTCTAAGCAGAGTCGTTGTGTGTGAGATGGCGCAATGGGGCTGATATGTTACTGAAATCTGGAATGAATTTGCTCAAATAGTTAGCCATGCCAAGGGACCTCTGTAAACTGAGCACACCTGTGGGTGCTGGAAGCTCATTAATTGCACTGGTTTTCACTGGATCCGTTTTCAGGCCGTCTTTGGTAAATATATGGCCTAAGTATTTTACCTCATTCACTCTGAATTTGCATTTTTTAGGATTTAGCTTGAGATGGATGGCCTCTGCACGCATCCATACTTTTGTCAGATTGGCATCGTGCTCCTTGACCGTTTTCCCAGCAATGAGGATATCGTCCACTACGATGGAGCATGGGTATCCTGCAAACAATTGTTCCATGGATTGTTGAAATACTTCACTGGCAGAACTTATACCAAAAGGCATCCTCAGAAATGTATGACATCCGAACGGAGTACTGAAAGTTGTCAACTTGGAGGAGTTATGTTCCAGTGGATCTGCCAGAATGAGCTCTTGGCATCTTGCACTGTGAATATAGTTGCTTCAGCCATCTGCGCCGCAATCTTGTCCACAGAGCACATAGGATAACGCGCCGTTTAATTTCTGTTTTTAAGTCCAGGGGGTTGATACAGATCCGTATCTCATCTCTGTTGTTCTTATAAGCGACAACCATTGTGGAGACCCAGTGCGAGGGGTCACTTACGGTAGTAATCACACCCAGTCACCATTCTGTTAAGTTCACTTTGAACGCGGTCCCGCATAGCGTGGGGAATCTTGTGTGCCGGACGAACAACTGGGATTGCCTCAGGGTCAACAGAAATCGTGGATCTAACAGGCAACTTGCCCAGCTTAGCATTAAACAAATCCTGGTATTGTGATAGAATTTGATGTGTAAAATCATAGTCTGTGGACAGTGGACAGCAGAAGGGCCGAAAGAAACCAAACCCTTGTCTAGGCATGCATCGGCACCCAGTGTGGATGGTACCTTCTCGCGTAGCACGTGGAAATCCAGGATGTGGTGACGTGAGTTGAGACAGCAACGTAACTCTACTTGGCCGATAGGGTGTAGTCGAGAACCATCAAACGAGACAAGTGATGCTGTTGTATGAGTTTATGTGTTTTAAAGTATCTGTAAGACAGCCAAAGAGATTACATTGCAGCGCCCCGGTCGAACTTGAGATAAAGGGTTTTGCCATTAATAAGCAATGCAACCTTGGCATCTAGCCGGTTGCGCACTGAATTAGACAAAGCATTTATGTCAATCTCTGCACTATCGCCATCTGTTTGTACATCCATGGGAACTAGGTGTGCGAACACGGAGCTTGAATATTCATTTTGGCTTGGCGATTTGACAGACTGTCTCATTTGAAATCTGTCACTGCGTGAACGACAGCATTTGACGAAATTGTTTATTTTATTGCAGAATCGACAGTTTTCCATACGCAGGGCACCGGTCGCGAACTGCAATATGCGAACCCCCACAGTTAAAACAATTAGCGACTAATCTTAGGTTATTAGCTGGCTCCTGTGACAAGCGAGTAGGAGTTTGATAAGACAAGCTGGCCGCATTAACTTCACGAGCAGCAGAGTGTCCAAGAGTTTGAATGTGAGCATTAGTAACTTCATCTATACGACAGCGGTTTTCAACAGCCGCTAAAGTCAAGTCAACTTCCTGCAGTAATTCATCGCGTAATTCATCATTCAATATGCCATGGATTAAGCGGTCCCGTACAAGACTACATTGAATCTCTCTGAAATCGCAAGGACTAGCGACATACTTCAGCACATTAACATGTGGTTCAACAGGTTCTCCGTGTTTTTGATACATTGAAAAAAATTACGGCGTTCCATGCCTACATTAATTTGTAACTCACATAATTGTCAGAATTTACGTAGGAGGCATTCAGGATCACGGCGAGACTCCGCAGCACTTTGATCACCGTTAGCATCAACTCTAGCCAGTGCATGGTGAAATCGATGAGCAGCACGATGAAATCGATGAGGCACGACAAGCAGCCACAGTGCCTGCCAAATTGAGAATAATTAATGCACGAAGAGCAGGATCAGCAGTAGGAAATGCAGCCTCAACGTAGATTGAAAAATCCTCTTCAAACACACGCCATCGCTCTGCAAGATCTGCATCGAACACCAAGATCCCTGGCTTCCTGACAGCAGAAGCCATTATCCACAGCAGAAAAATAACAAACCAAGATAAAAATATATAATCAATTGAGGAGTGTCCGTATACTCTGACTCCATGTCGATTGATGTATTTATAATAAGAGTAGCCTTAAAGGCTTGTCTCACGAGTCTGCGGTCATTGGCGGCGAAACAGGAAGAATCTACCGCTCCTGGGCCGCCATAGACCGCGCACTCAGTCAAACGCACGATTCCGGGGCCGTGCGGCGTTGTTCCCAACACCGCACGGTGCTAAAATAAAACTAACACTGTTCAAAAATATGTCCCTACCGCACAGCCTCCGCCAGTGAGGCACGGAATCACTCGGCCCCCGCGCAGCATCCGTGTGGCGCTCCCGTCGCATAGGCTCGGCCCTCTCGCCGTTGCCGTGCGGTCCCCTCTACAGGCGAAGCAGCGCTTCACCGCCGATGACCGCAACACCGTGAGACAGGGCCTTTAACACCATGATAAGGATTCAAAGGATAAGTACATGGTGGGCGAGGGGGTGACGGGGAGGGAGAGAGAGAGAGACGTGGAGGTAAGGGAGAGAGAGGGGTGGGAGAGAGAGGGGCAGGGAAGGGACGGGAGAGAGCGACGGGTAGGGTAAGATAAAGATGGGGAGGGAGGGGGGAGAGCGACTGGAACAGAGAGAGAGAGGGAGAGAGAGGGAGAGGTACAGTGAGAGCGATATAGCGAGACACACGGGGAGGGGAGGGAGACAGAGATACTGGGAGGGGAGGGAGTGAGATAGGCGGGGGAGAGATAGAGACGGGGAGGAAGAGAGAATGAGACGGAGAGAGAGTGATGCGGAGAGAGGAGGGAGAGAGACGTGGAGGGAGAGAAGGACGGGAGTGGAGGAGAGAGAGATTTGGAGGGAAGGGAGAGATAGTGAAAGAGACGGCAAAGGGAGGGAGGCGGTGGGGGTAGAGAGAGAGAGAAACGGGGAGGAGAGAGCGACAGAGAGGAGGTAGAGAGAAACAGGTAGGAAAGGGAGAGGGAAACGGGGAGGGAGAAAGAGGGGCGGGGAGAGAAGGGAGAGAGCGATAGGTAGGAAGAGGGGGAGGTGAGGGAGAAAGACGGGTGGGGAGAGAGAGTCTCTGAGGGAGAGAGGCACGGGGGTGGATATAGGTAGGGGCAAGAAAGAATGAGACGGGGAGGGAGAGAGGGAGAGGGGGTGGGGGAGAGAAAGAGACGGGTGGGCGAGGTAGTGAGAGATGGGGAGGGGATGGAGAGAGAGTGAGAGGGGGAGATAGAGCGGGATTGACAGCGAGAGACGGAGAGAGACCGAGAGAGAGAGAGAGAGAGAGAGAGAGAGACAGAGAGAGACAGAGAGAGAGAGACACAGAGAGAGAGAGAGGGAGAGAGAGAGAGAGTAGAGAGAGAGGGAGAGAGAGGTAGAGAGAGAGAGACAGAGAGAGAGAGAGAGAGAGAGAGAGAGAGAGACAGAGAGAGAGAGACAGAGAGAGAGAGAGAGAGAGAGAGAGAGAGAGAGAGAGAGAGAGAGAGGGAGAGATCCAAGATGGCGGCGCCCGCGCTGATACGTGCGTGAGTCCCGGGGACAATTATCGATTATTGATCGTTGCCGTCGTCCCCAGAGGGCGAGGATTTGGGACTCGGGGGCCGTGTGGGGAGGGAGAAATATCCCCCCTAACTTACGTTTCTAGCGGTCTCTATCGCCGTCCTTCACCTAAACGGGAGATCGTGCGGGACCCGCGGGAGAGAGAGAGAGAGAGAGAGAGAGAGAGACGCTGGAGGCCGGGTCCACAGGCACCGATACCCGGAGTCGCCGAACTCCCGACACTGCGGGCGGGTCCCCGTTCCCTGTGAAGAACAGATGTGAAGCCAGCCCTGCCCAGCCCAGCCCAGCCCTCGCTGTGAGAGAGAGAGAGAGAGAGAGAGCCGGGTGTGCGCTGTGCGACAGAGACCCTGAGGCCCGTGAGTAAACAGCCCGTGAAATCTGGCCTGAGGCTGGTCGACCCAAGAAGGTCTGTGTGGCCAAAACCTACTTAAACTGAACTTATCCAACAAATTTAAACTTATCCAAAATAGCTATAGCTAGAATGAACCCCTGAAAACTATACCTAGAGTGGGACAGGGTGTGAAACACGAAAACTTGGAAAGGGGAATAAATAAATAAATTGATAAATAAATAAATAAATAAACAATCAGATAAAATGCTGCAGGCAGATCAGATAGATCGAAGCAGCATATCAAGCAGAACAAAGAGCTGGGAAATAGCATACCCAGAAAAATGCAAAAGCAGAAATGCAAAAGATAAACATCAGGACAAAACCATCCAGGAAAACCCAGAGGTCCTTTACGCTGATTACGCCCAACATCAAGGGTGTAGGAAGAAGTGTAACCTCATATTCTTCACTAAATACATCTCTCCATGGAAAGACACTCTGCTTGAAAACTACCCATATGTCAATAGTGAGGGTATTGGATATGGGGGCAGACTAAAAGTATGCAAAGATCAAAGCCTGGATAAAGATGATCCTAGCCTTACTATCTCATACTATAATAAAGGCAAGATCATGATACAAGGAAACTCAGAAAACCTGGACTCTTTTGAAGGGATCGTTCCCCTGCTAAAAGAGAAAGTAAATGAAAAATGCACCAATACCCACCTGGATAACTATGAAGATGACAGTCCACTAGAGACAATTGCTGCCATGGCCATCTCTACCCCCCTACACCTCATAATTCAAGCCGCCAGCTGAGAGAGAATCTGGCTCAGCTAGAACTCGAGTTCACGGAACTTAAACAAGCGCAGGGTAGTTAACTCTACCAGCTGAAGGAGGACTTCAATCAGATGAGGACCAAAAATGAGACTACCACCTCTGAGATGAAGAGAGCCCTGGAAGAGTTGAAACAAGAAAACTGTACACTCCGGGCCCAATTAGCCGAAAAGGAGGAAATGAGTAAACAGGGAAAAGAACCTGTCAAGCAGCTCCAGAATTTCAGGGACAATCACCAAGAAATCCCAAAAAGGACAAATGAAATCACACAGATTCCAGCTGCTGCTCACTTCCCTATGGCTGCTCCGACCCCTCTGAGCTGCACTCAGCCCACCAATATACCATTAGTGGACATCCCTTCTGGTACACAGCTTGCCCCAGGTACACAGTCAACAGGCAACCCTCGCCCTAGCTTCACCCAACCTCCTGCCCCCCAGGTGATCCTACTCACTGATTCCAACGGGAGGTTTCTGGACCCCCAGAGGCTGTTCCCAGGTCTCCAGGTATTGGTTAAAACGTGCAGCACCACAGACCATGCAATGAAGGTCCTGAGCAAAGACACCATCGGGAGCCCTCAACACATTGTGATCCATACAGGCACGAATGATTTGCGCACCTTACGTCATCGTACTGCTGGGGCAATAACAAGGATGGCAGAAAAGGCCAGCAAGGAATTCCCTGATTCGAGGATCGCGATCTCTACCCTGCTGCCCAGGACGGATACCTCTCCCCATGTGATTCACAATGCCAACATAGACATCAGCAGAGGATGTGCCGCCCTCCCTAATGTCCAATTGGCCCACCACCCGACCATCGGTACATGGGACCTCCATGATGGAATACATCTAAACAGACAGGGGGTGAGGGTCTTCGCAAAGAACCTCAAATATACTGCCCTGGGACGTAACCTTCCCTCCCCCACAATCAACGGGAACCCAAGAGGCCAATCTGGACTCCCTTCCCCCCACCATGTCAGGACAACCCGCCAAACTGCGAGGCGACATAACAGCCCAGCCAGGGCCGCCACTGCCCCCGGCTCATTCCAGCTACAGCTGCGAATCAACTCGGAGATGGGAGAGATCAGGCAGCTGCTGCACACCCTTTGTTCCCACCTCCTATGGTAACAAAGGACACAAATAGAAAAAGAGTCCCTTCCGAGTGACTGATAAAAACAGCATATGATTGCACTGAATTAGTACTGTTGATATTGTTGATATGTTTGCACTGAATTAGTACTGTTGATATTGTTGATATTGCTATTAATACTGTTGATATTGCTATTATTAATATAATGTTATTATTACTAGGTGGCAGTACGAGTCTGCCTTACCATAGCATACAAAACTTACCTAACGTTCCCCAATTATAGAAAAAAAAATTGTGTTTTCGCACCTGTCCCGCAAAATTAGGTTTTATTTAAACTAAAGAAAAGAATATAAATAGAAAATAAATGAGTTCATTTCATATAGGATGTTGGAATATCCAGGGTCTCTTCTCTTCAACCTTCGGGATGAAGACTGGGAACCCTGAGTTCCTAAAGTCTATAGAAGACACTGATATAATGATATTAACGGACACATGGTACCGAAAGCATACGTTCATTCACTGCTCCTCAGGGTACCATGAAGTCATGGTGCCCTCAGTAAAAACTACTGATATACGTAAGGGCAGAACCTCTGGGGGGGTCTTGGTGTGGTTACAAAGAAGAACTAGACAGTCACATCAATAAAACAGGGAAAATCACATATATGGTTGAAACTAGATAAAACAATTGGAATAACTGGAAAAATATATATCTATGTGCCGCCTACATACCCCCAATAGAATCGCCATATTTTGAAGAGGATATATTGAAACTCTCCACATGGAAATCAATCATTTCCAGGCCCAGGGAAATGTGCTACTATGTGGAGACCTGAATGCAAGGACCGGATGTGAACCCGATTCCATAGACCCACAGGGCAACAACCATGTGTTCGGTCAAATCCCCTTGTATGTCACACCAACTATCATTAACCGGACAACCTGGACTGTGAAATAAATAAAAGTGGTAGAGAGGTAGTGCATCTCTGCCGAGCCTTGGGCCTGTACATAGTTAATGGTAGGCTCAGAGGGGACTCGATGGGAAGGTTTACATATTCCTCATCTCTTGGGTCTAGCGTGGTATACGCAATTACTGACATAGACCCCTGCACTATCAGTGCATTAACTGTTAGGCAGCAGTCCCTCTTTCAGACCATAGTCAAATCAATTGTGTACCTAAAATTTCCTGTTCAAACTAAAGACGTAAAAAAGGAACCAAGTAAGCTGTATAAACTAAATCAGACTTACAGATGGGCTTCAGATAGTGGAGATAAATTCATCGTGGCCCTGAATTCACCTGATCTCACAAATAAAATATTGAAATTGAAGACAAACCCATATGAGACTACTAGAGATGGTGTAAACATGGCTATAAAGGACATTAATATGATCTTTCACAAGGCAGCTATTAAATCTGACCTTGTGAAACAGAAGAGAAAAATTATCAAAAAAAACAACCATGAAAAATGGTTCGACCACGAGTGTAAGAATGTCAGAAAAGATCTGAGGAAAATATCGAACCAAAAACACCGTCAACCAAACAATCCACACTTACGCATTAGATATAATGAAACTCTTAAAAGGTATAAACACACGATTAGGAACAAAAGACAAAATCAAACTCACAAAAGACTTGAAGAAATTGAAAATTCCATAAATCAAAACCAATTTTGGGATATGTGGAATAACCTGAGCACAACAAAACTACAAACATTACCTATGTCAAGACGGTGATATCTGGAGAGCACACTTCAAAAATCTATATAAAGACATCCCAATAAATAAAATAAACTCAAATCACTCTCATATCAAAGAAAAACTCAAAACACTAGAAATAGTAATCAAAGATTATCAAAACCCCCTTGATTTCCCAATTACTTTGGAAGAACTGACCTTAAAAATGGAATCCTCTTCACTCAAAGAAAGCCTGTGGTCCAGATAGCATTAAAAATGAAATGCTCAAATACAGCACTCCGGAGATGCAGGACATAGTACCTAGGCTGTTGAACATCATACTACGTTCAGGTTATTTCCTTGATATTTGGTGCCAAGGGCTTATTTCACCCATTTATAAGAGTGGAAACAAACTAGACCCAAATAACTACCGCGGCATCTGTGTCAGTAGTGCCTAGGGAAGTTATTCTGCAGTATCATAAATAACAGAATGCAGGATTTCCTTAACAAACACAACATTCTCAGTAAAAACAAATTGGCTTCCTCCCAAAACATCGGACCACTAACCACATTTACACCCTCCACACTCTCATTGAAAAACATGTACACCAAGCAAAAATGGAAAAATATTTGCCTGTTTTATTGACTTTGAGAAAGCATTTGACTCTATTTGGCATGAAGGGCTCTACTACAAACTCCTCTGTTGTGGTATAGGAGGGAAGGTATATGACCTTATCAAAATCAATGTATCTGAAGAATAAATGTGGCGTTAAAATTGGGGACAAACGCACCGATCTCTTCACCCAGAGAAGAGGCGTCCGGCAAGGCTGCAATCTGAGCCCGACACTGTTTAATTTATATATAAATGATTTGGCAATAAAGCTGGACCAGAGCACTGCACCGGCCTCTGTGTCCTGGACGGAGAGGTAAAATCTCTGTTTTATGCGGATGACTTGGTTCTGCTGTCCCCCACAGAACAGAGACTGCAGCAACAGTTGGACCTACTTGATGAGTACTGCCAAAATTGGGCCCTGGCAGTAAATCTAAAGAAAACCAATATCATGATTTTTCAGAAAAAATCCAGATGTCAGGAAGATAAATACAAATGTACTCTCAATGGTATTATTATCGAACACACTATGAGCTATACTTACCTTGGTCTAACTGTTGCAGCATCAGGGAGCTTCAATATGGCAGTGAATGCACTAAAATAGAAAGCTCGAAGAGCTCTGTATGCAATAAAAAGAAGATTCTACAACATCCAAATTCCCATTAAAATCTGCTTAAAATATTTGATAGTGTAATCCAGCCTATTGCGCTTTATGGTAGTGAAGTATGGGGGCCGCTCAGTCACCATAGTTATAGTAAATGGGAAAAACATACAACGGAGGCCCTGCATGCGGAATTTTGTCGGAACATCCTCCGCATCCAAAGGAAAACACCAACAAACGCATGTAGGGCAGAATTAGGCAGATACCCACTGATAATAAATATCCAGAAAAGAGCACTAAATTTTTGGAATCACCTTAAATCTAGCCCACCAGATACCTTCCAGTTAATGCCCATAAAACACAAGAGGGGAGCCCAGAAAAGAGTTCCCTGTGTCAGTTGGTACGGAGACTAACTACCCCATTCAGTTAAACACTATCCAGTTAAATCCTGACCAGCTTCAGATCAATACTGACCCCGAATCACCAGTTAGAGTGAACCAAATTATCAAAAAATGTAAAGAAACATATTTGGAACATTGGGATAAAGAAACCAAAAGCCAAAGCAGATTAGAATGCTACCGTGCCCTAAAAAGAGATTATAAATTGGCAGCCTATCTCTCAACTGTTAGAGACATAAAACAAAGGCAGACCCTCACCAAATACAGGCTAAGTGACCACTATTTGGCAGTTGAAAAAGGAAGACAGAAGAGATTCTGGCAACCAAGAGAAACAGAATATGTGGCCACTGCTGGACAGATGAGGTTGAAACAGAGGTGCAAAAAATTTGACAAAACAAGGAAACATATTTTGACAAACTCAGTCAGGCAACCCCTGACTTTAAGGAACTAGACGATACATCAAAACTAAGAATAATCCTTGGTGAAGGAAATACGGCACATCTTGGTGCACAATACGTAACAGCATGCCATAACCTGAGAGACGGTGAATGACCAATATGCACATATGTACGCACACACTAATTGACATTAACTGACACTAAGAAATTAATATTGAATTGCTAAATTAGCTATCCTGTTGTACTGCTTATAGCTGCAAGAACGTGTAGCAATCAATAAAAGGCTATAGGCCTCTTGCGAGTTTATGTACAGCGACATATCTATCTATGCACTGTATACTTGTATTTATATTATGCATCTTAAATATGTATGTCATGTTTCATTCTTTGGCAATATAACAATGTTTTTTGTATCATGCCAGTAAAGTTTAAATTGAATTAAAATTGAATTGAGAGAGAGAGAGAGAGAGAGAGAGAGAGAGAGAGAGAGAGAGAGAGAGAGAGAGAGAGAGAGAGAGAGAGAGAGAGAGAGAGAGAGAGAGAGAGAGAGAGAGAGAGAGAGAGAGAGAGAGAGAGAGAGTTTAGATGAACGTTTGTCGGCACTGGGCTTGTACCGACTGGAGTTTAGAAGAACGAGGGCGGACCTCAATGAAACGTTTGTCATTTGGCCAGACATTTAGACAGGTACATAGATAGGACATGTTTAAAGGTTTATTTACAGGTGCCTTCCCCTTATTACCGCATTTACAGGTGCTCTCCCTTAAATCCAAGTGGTAGATTTGCTGCCTCAAGCGCCCAGATACACGGGTTCGATCCTGACCACGGCGGGATCTGTACAGAGTTTGCACTTTCTCCCGCGAACTGCCTCGGGCGGCACGGTGCCTCCAACTCGCCCCCCCCTCCTCTCTCTCCCTATCCAGAAGATATAGATTTAAGGTGAAGGGGGAAATATTAATAGGGACCGGAGAGTTCCTACATTGCCACACAGGGGGTGGTGGGTTGTATGGACCAGCTGCCGGAAGATGTAGTTGAGGCAGGGATTATCACAACGTTTGGACAGGTACAGGATGGGACAGGTTTGGAGGGATATGGGCCAAACGCGGGCAGGTGGAATAAGTGTAGATGGGACATGTTGGTCAGTCTGGGCAAGTTGACCGAATGACCAGTTTCCATGTTGTATTACATCCCCACCCCTCTTCCCCCCTCTCCGTCCCTTTCTCGGTCTCCCCATCACTCTCCCCTCAAACTCTTCCACTGCCCGTCTCTCCCTCCCTCTCGCCCTCTCACTCTTTCTCTCTCCCTGTCTCTCCCTCCCCCCTTCTTTCTCTCTCTCTCTCTCCCCATCTATCTATCTCCCTCCCCGTTTCTCTCTCTGTTCCTATCCCCGTCGCCCTCTCCCCGCCTCTCTCCCCGTCTCGCTCTACTTCCCCCTCTCTCTCCCTCCGTCACTCTCTCCCTCCGTCCCTCCCCGTCTCTCTCCGTCTGCCCCCAAGACCCTCCCCTCATTCGGTGACCCCTCCCACATGCAGCCCCACCACTCATTTCCACCCCATCACACTCACATTCTGCATGTTCGTCGTGTCGATGCCAAAGTGTGAGGTGCGCGTACACCTCCAGACGGGGGCGTGTGAGACGGGGGTGCCAGATACCCCCCTCCCTCCAGTTGTGGCCGAGACGGGGAGTGGGAGTGACGAGAAGGAGCGGAGGGGAGGATGGGAAAGAGAGAGAAGTAGATGGGAGAGAGAGAGACAGGGAGGGGATGAGAGAGAGAGAGGCGGCAGAGAAAGAGCGAGGAGAGGGAGAGAGACGAGGAGGAGAGAGAGGAGACGGGGAGAGACACGTGGAGGGAGCGAGAGATGGTGAGGGAGGGATAAAGAGACATAGATACATAGATACATAGAAAATAGGTGCAGGAGTAGGACATTCGGCCCTTCGAGTCTGCACCACCATTCAATATGATCATAGCTGATCATCCAACTCAGTATCCCGTACCTGCCTTCTCTCCATACCCCCTGATCCCATTAGCCACAAGGGCCACATCTAACTCCCTCTTAAATATAGCCAATGAACTGGCCTCAACTACCCTCTGTGGCAGAGAGTTCCAGAGATTCACCACTCTCTGTGTAAAAAAGTTTTTCCTCATCTCGGTCTTAAAGGATTTCCCCCTTATCCTTAAGCTGTGACCCCTTGTCCTGGACTTCCCCAACATCGGGAACAATCTTCCTGCATCTAGCCTGTCCAACCCCATAAAAATTGTGTACGTTTCTATAAGATCCCCTCTCAATCTCCTAAATTCTAGCGAGTATAAGCCAAGTCTATCCAGTCTTTCTTCATATGAAAGTCCTGACATCCCAGGAATCAGTCTGGTGAACCTTCTCTGCACTCCCTCTATGGCTATAATGCCCTTCCTCAGATTTGGAGACCAAAACTGTACGCAATACTCCAGGTGTGGTCTCACCAAGACCCTGTACAACTGCAGTAGAGCCTCCCTGCTCCTATACTCAAATCCTCTTGCTATGAAGGCCAACGTACCATTCGCTTTCTTCACTGCCTGCTGCACCTGCATGCCTACTTTCAATGACTGGTGTAGCATGACACCCAGGTCTCGCTGCATCTCCCCATTTCCTAATCGGCCACCATTTAGATAACAGTCTGCCTTCCCGTTTTTGCCACCAGTGGATAACCTCACATTTATCCACATTATACTGCATCTGCCAAACATTTGCCCACTCATCCAGCCTATCCAAGTCACCTTGCAGTCTCCTAGCATCCTCCTCACAGCTAACACTGTCCCCCAGTTTAGAGTCATCCGCAAACTTGGAGATGTTGCTTTCAATTCCCTCGTCCAGATCATTAATATAAATTGTAAATAGCTGGGGTCCCAGCACTGAGCCTTGCGGTATCCCACTAGTCACTGCCTGCCTGAAAAGGACCCGTTTACTCCTACTCTTTGCTTCATGTTTGCCAGCCAGTTCTCTATCCACATCAATACTGAACCCCCAATACCGTGTGATTTAAGTTTGTATCCCAATCTCTTATGTGGTACCTTGTCGAAAGCCTTCTGAAAGTCCAGATACAACACATCCATTGGTTCTCCCCCTATCCACTCTACTAGTTACATCCTCGAAAAATTCTATAAGATTCGTCAGACACGATTTACCTTTCGTAAATCCATGCTGACTTTGTCGAATGATTTCACCACTTTCCAAATGTGCTGCTATCCCATCTTTAATAACTGACTCTAGCAGTTTCCCCACTACCGATGTTAGCCTAACTGGTCTGTAATTCCCCGTTTTCTCTCTCCCTCCCTTCTTAAAAAGTGGGGTTACGTTTGCTACCCTCCAATCCTCAGGAACTACTCCAGATTCTAAAGAGTTTTGAAAAATTATCACTAATGCATCCACTATTTCTGGAGCTACTTCCTTAAGTACTCTGGGATGCAGCCTATCTGGCCCTGGTGATTTATCGGCCTTTAATCCATTCAATTTACCCAACACCACTTCCCGACTAACCTGGATTTCACTCAGTTCCTCCATCTCCTTTGACCCGCAGCCCCCTGCTATTTCCGGCAGATTATTTATGTCTTCCTTAGTGAAGACGGAACCAAAGTAGTTATTCAATTGGTCCGCCATATCCTTGTTCCCCATGATCAATTCACCTGTTTCTGACTGCAAGGGACCTACATTTGTTTTAACTAATCTCTTTCTCTTCACATATCTATAAAAACGTTTGCAGTCAGTTTTTATGTTCCCTGCCAGTTTCCTTTCATAATCTATTTTCCCTTTCCTAATTAAGCCCTTTGTCCTCCTCTGCTGGTCGCTGAATTTCTCCCAATCCTCTTGGTATGCAGCTTTTCCTGGCTAATTTGTACGCATCATCTTTTGCTTTGATACTATCCCTGATTTCCCTTGTTATCCACGGATGCACTACCTTCCATGATTTATTCTTTTGCCAAACTGGGATGAACAATTTTTATAGTTCATCCATGCAGTCTTTAAAATGCCTTCCATTGCATATCCACCGTCAACCCTTTTAGAACTAATTGCCAGCCAATCTTGGCCAATTCACGTCTCATACCCTCAAAGTTACCTTTCTTTAAGTTCAGAACCCGTTGTTTCTGAATTAACAATGTCACTCTCCATCCTAATGAAGAACTCAACCATATTATGGTCACTGTTGCCCAAGGGGGCACGCACAACAAGACTGCTAACTAACCCTTCCTCATTAGAGGTCCGAAAGCCGTTGGAGAGGTCGCTGAGGGAGGAGCTACAACCGAGCGGTAGGACTTAAAAAGGAGCGCGGGGGCTTGTTCCTAACAGAGGTCCGAAAGCCGTTGGAGAGGTCGCTGAGGGAGGAGCTACAACCGAGCGGTAGGACTTAAAAAGGAGCGCGGGGGCTTGTTCCTTACAGAGGTCCGAAAGCCGTTGGAGAGGTCGCTGAGGGAGGAGCTACAACCGAGCGGTAGGACTTAAAAAAGGAACCCAAATCGGCAACGTTCCACTTCAAAAACAAGTGGGTTTGAGGAAGCCGCTGATTGGTGGACGCAGATAAGAGAGAGCAGCTGATTGGGAATCAGATCCTGCTGATTGTACTGTATTGTAGCAGTTTGTTTTGTATTGTATCAGTTTGTTTTGTATTGTAGCAGTTTGTTTTGTATTGTATCAGTTTGTTTTGTATTGTAGCAGTTTGTTTTGTATTGTAGCAGTTTGTTTTGTATTCTATCAGTTTGTTTTATATTCTATCCAGGGTAAGGGGAGTATGACGGCCAGGGCAGTTTACTGTTCTGGATGTCAGATGTGGGAAGTCATGGAGTCTGTTAGCCCTCCAGACGTCCACATCTGCGCCAGGTGTATCGAGATGGGGCTCCTAATGGACCGTATTAGGAACCTGGAACAGCAGCTCGATGACCTCTGTCTGGTCAGGGAGAGCGAGGAAGTCATTGAGAGGAGTTACAGGGATGTGGTCACTCCAACACCACAGGAGGCAGGCAAGTGGATCACGGTTGGGAGAGGCAAGGGGCACAGGCAGGGACTAGAGAGTACCCCGGTGGCTGTACACCTTGACAATAAGTACTCCTGTTTGAGCACTGTTGGGGTGGACAGCCTACCTGGGGGTAGCGACAGCGGCCGGGCCTCCGGTATAGAGACCGGTCCTGTTGCTCAGAAGGGTAAGGAAAAGAAGAGGAGGGGCAATATTAATAGGGGACTCTATAGTTAGGGGGTCAGACAGGCGATTCTGTGGACGCAGTCGGGAGACCCGGATGGTAGTTTGCCTCCCTGGTGCCAGGGTCTGTGATGTGTCCCAACGTGTCCCAAGACATCCTGAAAGGGCAGGGAGAGGAGCCCGAGGTCGTGATACATATAGGTACCAATGACATAGGTAAAAAAAGAGAAGAGGTCTGAAAGGAGAATTTAGGGAGTTAGGAGGGGAGTTAAAGAGAAGGACAGCAAAGGTAACAATCTCGGGATTACTGCCTGTACCACGCGACAGTGAGAGTAGGAATGGAGCGAGGTGGAGGATAAATGCGTGGCTGAAGGACTGGTGCAGAAGGCAGGATTCAAATTTCTGGATCATTTGGACTTCTTTTGGTGGAAGGTTCGACCTGTACAAAAAGGATGGGTTGCACTTGAACCTGAGGGGGACCGATATCCTGGCGGGGAGATCTGCAAAGGCTACTGGGGAGACTTTAAACTAGAATGGTTGGGGGGAGGGACTCAAATAGAGAATGCTATTAGACAGTGTGTGAGGCAGGAGGCAGAGAAGGAAAGCCACTCAGACCCAAACATGTAGGGGGGAAAGAAGAAAACAATAATAAACAGAGAATAAGAGGTGGTGGGGTTCTTAAATGGGTGAGCAGAGAAACAGAGGGGTGTAAAATGCGGGCGGAAGCAATAGGTAGCAAGGTGAAAGGTAAAAGTGGCAGGCAGACCAAATCCAGGACAAAAATCAAAAAGAGCCACTTTTCAACATAATTGTATAATGGGTAAGAGCGTTGTAAAAACAAGTCTGAAGGCTTTGTGTCTCAATGCAAGGAGCATTCGTAATAAGGTGGATGAGTTGAACGTGCAGATAGCAATTAATGATTATGATATAGTTGGGATCACGGAGACATGGCTCCAAGGTGACCAAGGCTGGGAGCTGAACATCCAGGGATATTCAATATTCAGGAGGGATAGAGAGAAAGGAAAAGGAGGTGGGGTGGCGTTGCCTGGTTAGAGAGGAGATTAACGCAGTGGAAAGGAAGGACATTAGCTTGGAGGATGTGGAATCGGTATGGGTAGAGCTGCGAAACACTAAGGGGCAGAAAACGCTGGTGGGCGTTGTGTACAGGCCACCTAGCAGTAGTAGTGAAGTTGGGGATGGCATCAAACAGGAAATTAGAAATGCGTGCAACAAAGGCAAAACAGTTATAATGGGTGACTTCAATCTACATATAGATTGGGTGAATCAAATTGGCAGGGGTGCTGAGGAAGAGGATTTCTTGGAATGTATGAGGGATAGTTATCTAAAACCAACATGTAGAGGAACCAACGAGAGAGCAGGCTATTCTAGACTGGGTATTGAGTAATGAGGAAGGGTTAGTTAGCAGACTTGTTGTGCGTGCCCCCTTGGGCAAGAGTGATCATAATATGGTTGAGTTCTTCATTA